>JAOWBP010053481.1:0-11100 GCA_028571105.1 Tragopan temminckii
GCAGGAGGAAGCTGTTTATCCATCTCAAAGTTCACTGTTTCTCAGGCTACACCAGTCCATTGTGTGGGGAGGTATATCTCTTTACTCCAAGGCAGCCTGCGAATGACACTAAAAAAGAGGCTTTGATTGCCAAATCCCTTTTATTATATGATTCATTCAAAAGTTCACCAATGATGCTATTGCCTATGTTATATATATTTTTTCGTATTATTATATTATTAATTATAGTATTCCGTTCCTCATTAAATTAAGTTCTGTGTTAATGAAAAGATTTGATTTGTTAGGCATGTATTACATTAGGCAGGGGATTCAGCTAAGTTCTCTGGCGAGCCTGTCTGTCCTCTTCCTTAAGTTGTAAGTGGAAAAATTTCTAAAAATAATCATTACAAGCTTTGATTCTAAAGAATAATTCATTAGCTAAATTATTTGGCAATATGCACA
The DNA here is from genome assembly GCA_028571105.1 of Tragopan temminckii. NCBI lineage: Eukaryota > Metazoa > Chordata > Aves > Galliformes > Phasianidae > Tragopan > Tragopan temminckii. The sequence continues at coordinate 442 of JAOWBP010053481.1, forward strand.
GAGTCACAACTCAGAGCTCCAATTCAAACGGTTATTCTTGTCTAGAACAGAACTGCTGGATGAGTTTGGAACAGCTCAGACCCTGCACTCCATCCAATGGGGCTGTGCCAACTCCTCCTCCAAGCTGCTGGAAGCAGTCAGGTATGCTATGTGTCCATTGGATCCAGAGCTGTGGGCAGGAAGGAGCAGGCTCTGATGTGGATTGTAGCTTTAAAATCAAAAATTCATATAACTTCATGCTAAAATACCTATCTCACAATGCTTTTGAGGTCATTTGAAATAATTTTGGCAATAATTTCTATGAATACAGTGGTTTCCAGGTTTGTCACCTCTGTAAGTTCAGGTATTATCAAAGCATTAAAATTTAACAGTACTGGGCTGTAATTCTGAAAAGAATCATAGAAATCATAGCATCGTTTGAGGTGGAAGGAACCTTTAAAGGCCATCCAGTCCAACTCCTCTGCAGTGAAAAGGGACACCAGTAGCTCAATCAGATGCTCAGAGCCCCATCCAGCCTGACCTTGAGTGTCTCTAGGGATGAGGCATCCACCATCAATCCGGGCAACCTTTACCAGTGCCTCACCTCCCTGTTGTAAAAAACTTCCTTATATGCAATCTCATTCTCCCCTCTTTGTTTTGAAACCATTTCCCCTCATCCTATCACAACAGACTCTTCTAAAGAGTCTGTCCCCTTCTTTCTTATATCCCCCCATTAGATACTGAAAGGATGCTCCCATGTTTCTGGATGTCTTGTGGCCTCACAGGAGCTGACAGAACTGACAAGGAGACTTGTATAGGTAAAGCTGAATGCACACAAGCAACTTCTTGTTGTGTATCAGAACAACAATTCACGCAGGGTGCCAGAACCAAAAGAGGAATGTACAAAGATGAAGGGGCAAAGAGGGTTATGTTTTACACTGATGTCTTCTCCCCCCAGAAACAGAACTTGTCTTAAGGCTGGTTTTTAAAGGAGCAGAGAAGAGTGCCTAAGGACAGTATTAAACACCTGGCTCCCTGGAGATCCTCCTTCCCAAGAGGCAGCTAATCTCTTTTCCAAAGAGACCTAATCTCTCCATTAGGATATAAACAACCCTCGTTTCAAACATCATATTTCAAGACTGAGCTAATAGCACAGCTGGGTATAGCTGCGTCAAATCGTGTGCTTACATTTTTGGTCAAAGAGGATCGTATGAGTTTGTTTGTAAGCAGAAACCCGGAGTGGAAAGAGCCACCGCGCAGCAGCCCCAACCCTGGGCTTCCTCTGCCCCCTGGCGACAACTACAGGACGCCTGCTGCTTTTTGGGCTTCAACGTACCCAGCCTGTTCTCGCTCGTACCCTTCACTGAAAATTTTCTCCAGGTGCAAAAGAGCGTGTCGGTACAACATCGTTATTGTTGGTATTATTAATATTACTATTACAACGGAGGGTTTTCAATATAATAAAATATAAGTACGGATTCTCTTCCCAGACACAAGAACACAGGGCTTTCCTCGCTCCGGCTGTAAGATTTTTGGTAATAACTTCCAAACACAGTGAGGTTTATCAGACTTGCCCCTAAGTACTACAAAGCTCACGTAAACCCTACCTAACCCACTCTGCTGTGACTCACTTCACTGAACAGCCATTACCATTTTTTAATATGTATCTGCATGATAAAATTTGGAGGATGAAGATGGGATAGGGAAGAATAGGAATAGGTTAGCTCAGCCACCCCAGTACCACAATCAGTAGTATCCTCAGCAGTATGGGAATATTCAAAGAACCATTAAAGAATATGTACTTGGAGGGACAGATTGGAAACCTTCATCACACATGACAAACACATTCTTTTGAGGCTTCTGCAGGCACACAAATGCTAACCTTGTTCCGTTTTTCCTTCTGCTGTGGAGAAAATTGAATTACTGAAGATATTAATGCAAAGACTTTTGCTTATAATTTGAAATCCCAGCTTAATTATGTCCTACCCATACATGAACTTTGTAGTGCCTATTTTAATCATATGGCATAATTCACTGCAGCTGGGTAAGTAGATGATTTATATTTTGGTGGTGCCTTAAAACAAGCAGGATTATATCACATGTAATATTTATATAGGGTAATCTATAGAACAAATTGTACTCCAAACTATTATTATTATGCCTTTTGCAGGCAGAGGTTGCAGCTGAGAGGGTTGGTGTCTGTGTTCTGCCTTGGATCTGCAACTCAGCCTTAGGAATTGTTTCTTTTACCCGCAATCTGAATCTTGAGCTTCAGTACCCAAACAAGCACCACGGAATTAGGGAAGGAAAAGCCTTTGACCTGAAACTTCTGCTGAAGTCACTTGTAAAACTGTTGTGGATAACAAAAACTGTAAGGACAAAAGTTTGCCAACATAGAACAAACACTCTGACATCTTTCCAATGAACACCACCGTGCTGTCTAAATTTAGGAGTCTTGGAAAACCTGTAGAACAGGGGCTGTCTTTCAAATGCCACAAATTCTCACCTATATATTAGGCACTATGAAAATCTTAACAGAATTAATTATCCGTAGCTTCATTAGGAAGTTCTAGAGGCTGCATCTGCAAGTTAATCACCTGATGCTGAAGACAAAGTCCACACCACATTAATTGTAGACAAGCTGGTCCCATCAGCTGCTGGAGCGCTTTAGGTTCACTCCTGGAACACCACTGTCTGATTTTATCTAAAAATGTATATCAATTTGCATAGTTGAAGATGACTGCACAACTATTGGACAATTAACTTCAAAGAGAATTCCTGGTACACCTGAAATATTATTGTAAACCAGGCTTCTCTTAGAAATTCTGATTTATTCCATGAAAAATCCTGTATATAGAAAAAGATCTTTTATTATTCCTAATCAATTTTTCATCATACAAGATTTGCTCTTAAACCTCTGACCTCAACATGACAGAAACAAATCACTTTTGTGTGGTGCATTCTATTTGCACATTCTCCCAACTAGACATTTATTGACTTAATCAGCTCTCACCTTTCCTTTGAGAAATGTCACAGTCTGTTGAGGTGTACAGCCTGCCTTCTTCACCATTCATTTGTGTGGGGCTGATAGTTTTCCATAAAGATTGAAAAAGACCTCTGAGATCCTACCACCAATACTGTCCTCCAAACCATGACATTAAGTACCACACCTACACTCTTCTTGAACACCTCCATGGACGGAGGCTCCACAACCTCCCTGGCCAGCCTGTGCCAGTGCCTGACCTCTCTTTTGGAGAAGTTTTTCCTAATATCCAACCTGAACCTTCGCTGGTGCAATCTGAGGCAATTCTCTCAACCTCTCATACACATTCGACCTCTTTAAGTGACAAAACTGGGTAAAATCAGCCAGTGTGCAACTAAACTACATTTCTGCAAAAGCAAGCCCAACTTTTTGAATTACCTTCCTAAAAACTTTACTTCTCCTTATAGAGAGCCCAAGGTCCCATTTGGGGAGCTTCAGCCCTGCAGTGAGGGCTCCCACATACCCCTAGACCACAGACTGGGATAGTTCAGGGAGAAGCTGCTCACATCTGCAGAGTTACTTCAGCACCAGCAGATGTCCCTGCCATGTAAGAAATCACCATTCAGAATAGAACCCTGATGAGAAAAACTATGCTTCTTGGTTCAGTCTGAGCACTGTTTCTGGAATGGACACAAATACAAACAGTATCCTCCCTCCTTCCTTCCCCAAGAGCAGTAACAGAATTGAGATCATCTATGTGCATAAGCAGACAGGTTGCACACAGCTTTCTGGGATTTACAGAATACAGCTTACTACCACTGCTTTTGTCACTTGTATTTGAACAGGAACACATATGGAAAAATATTCTGACACAAGAGTCTCAGGCAATTTCTGCCACAGACAGTCAGAGGTACTCTGTCAGTGCCCTAGTGTGCTTTTCTATTAACAAGTACAATTAATAATAATGAAACTGCTGCCTTTAACTGGCCTGCACAATGGCTCAGCATTCAGACCAGAAAAGCTGAAGCTGAAAAAACTGACTAATTTCAATGTTGTGACAATGCTTTGTGAAACAGTCAATGTTCAGCACAGGATGATTCCATTGAGTACTCCATTTCTCTGCTTCACTTATCTGCTCTGTGTGAGAACTTTCTAAAAGCCTACCTCAGAGTCTTTCTTTCAAAACTAAGGATAAAATTCATTCCCAACACAAATTACAAAACTACTGAGATCCATTCTGAAATTTGGACATAATTTAGCACACTGTGCGAATATAAATCTTACTATTATGAAGTTGTTTGTAATTTTATTAGCAGAGATTTTTGTTGTGTACATACCAAAATATTTATAGTTAGAAAACCCCTGGCACAGAGTTGCTATATCTAGCATTTATAGATGTGAAAGATGCATTAGATCAGTGAATCTACAGTAGAAAAAATAACTTTGCTCATATGAGAGCTTATAAAGAAAGCAATCCTTTAGTTTAACAGCATACAAACGGAGACATCTAGAATTAAATCACAGTACACAGTACTGTACAGTTGAACTTTCTGAAATGATCATTTTAATTTCTAGATCATTTTCTGCCTAAGGATTTTGCAGTGAAGGACAGGTTTAGTTCTGTGAAAATTCTGACCAGAGAACAGAATCAATGGTGTCATTTGGTGCTTCATGCTCTCTCCTCTGTAACAAACTGGTCAATAGACAGCTAGATGTGAATAGCCTGAGGATGCACTTCTCATAACTTCCCATTCCTGTTTATGTGGGCAACAATTCCTTGAGTAATTCAACGCCCTGTGATAAGAATGTCTGCACTTCCCCTGACTAACCGAGGCTCACTCTGAGAGATGAAACTGGGCACTTGGTTCTCCAGGAGAATAAGGAGTCAAATGAGTATATGATTCAGTTAGAACACATGTCCCACAGATAAAGTTTTCAAAAAACGAAACAGAAAGTGAGAACATGGGATGCTTTCATCAGTTCCTACTTCTTCAAGATCTAGCATGTTTCTTGTGCTGTTAGGCTTTTAGAAGTGCTTCCAGACCACACCATTCCTTTGGGTGCTGTAATGGCATTTACAGAAGCCAAAGGGAAGCTCTGATGTATAAAACTTTCAGCATGGGTGTTTTAAAGCACAGAGTGAATTTGTGCCATTTTAAAAGAGTATCATAGATGAGATCAAGGCGATTTGCTAAAGAAATCTAAACAAGTAAATTTTGTAATACTGTGCAAATATAGCTAAAACATAGGGATCTGTAAACTGGCTTTTCCAATAGCTCCAAAATATAGGTTGCTGTTTAGTATTAATTTTGACATGTAGCAAATCCCCAGACAGTTAAAGGTTCAGCAATGAGACACTTTGTAAATGACATCTCTTAAATGTTTTAAGCGTGTCCTCAATACCTACTCCATGAAGGAATCACACAGGCATATTTGTTGTGCTCTAATAATACGGCTAATCTGGTATCCCAATCTTTGTTTTCAATTTTTTGAAGGGGCAAAAAAAAAAAAAAAAAAAAGATTAAGATGCAGCTTAAGCAAGTAGCTGAAATTGTTCTAGGGAAAAGCGTTCATTGCAGAATTGCTCTGGTAGATGCATAGATAGCAAAATACACACAGCAATGTGTAAATCTCAGAAGCACTGGCCAAGTAACTTTGCCTCTGAAAGTAAGCAATAGGGCAAAAAAAAACCCCTTAACTTATGTCAAAAGGAACAGAGGTCTTGGGGAACCCTGATGAGCAAGTAGCAGATCTTTATAGTCTTTCAATTTTAATTAAAATTGGAGTGATTTGTACATAGAGGTCCAAAACTTACTCTTTTTCTCAGGCAGAATGCCTCCCTCAAACACAAAAAATTAATGTGAAGAGCTGAGTTTACAGTAAATACATGTTACTGTATCCCATCCCATGATGGCAATGGGCTGACCACGGACAAACAAATGCAGCACAGATGATAAAAGCAAGCTTTATGAGAACAGTGTGCCGAATGAATGTCCCCTCTGCAGGAGGAGCCCAATCCTAGCAGAATTCAGGGAATCCTTGGGAGAGAGATGTATTATGAACGCCACAGCTGCAAGCAGTGTTACTGCCAGAACTGGCATCTTATTAGTTAGCTCTAATCACATCATGAAATAGGAAACTGTAGTGTTCCTGCAACTACTTGTTCTGTGTCGCTGTGGATAAGGGAAAAGAGAAAGCGTGGGTGGATAGTCTGGTGGATGCACAGCACAAGTGAGATAAAAATTCTGATTAAATATTTAGACTTTGGGAAAACAAAGGTGATAAGGGACACAAGCAGAACTGTGTTCATAATTAACAAGGCAGAGCTGATACTTCCTTCAACGAACAGATAGCAGCAGTACTACTCTGCATAAATACTCTTCTGAAGACTGCTTTTGTAACGGCAAGACAACAGAGTGAAAGCCCTGTTCTGAAGAAAGCAGCTGGAGGCAAAGGAAAGAGGGACAGAAAATAAGTGTAGTTTCTCTAGCAAATTCTGCCCAAGGAAATCAGAATATTGCTATTCTGTATGTAATCAAACATCCATAAAAAGCCTATTTTGTTCTTCCAGGACTTCATTATTTTCTGGGCATAAAAAGAATGAATATGGCCTCGGGTCTGTCAAAATTTCCTGAGCATTCAGAATCTGTACTGAGTCAAGAAGCATACACACAGTGTTTGTTTATAATATGGAGGCAATAATCAGGTTGCAGAGCATGTGGTCTTTTATTTCCATTACCGTGCTACTGTGCATAGCTCTGCCTTGACCAAGGGTAAGTGCATGGATAGCAAGCACAAGTCTGTGCATAGCATAGTAATATTTCCATTTGGCAGATTTCTGTAGCAGGATGTTATATATTTATTTGATATTCAACCAGAGTTGAGAACTTGTCCTGCACTTCTGTCTTCAAAGGTTGGCACTGCTACCTACGTGTGAATTATTTTTCTGCCTTAATGGAGTCAGGAATTATAAATTCCATTAGCCTTTAGGGTCTGGAAGCCTGACTACCATCTCTCTCTCACTTTGGACAATTGAAGCCCTGACTCCTGTCCCCAGCTGTCAGCCTCACTGTGCACAGCAGAGGGGAAAAGATGATGGCCAAGTACTAAGTGCAGCCAAATAACAACTGGAAAAATCTGGCTGTATTAATCTGGCTGAAACCAGTGTTGTTTTTTTTTTTTGTTTGTTGGTTTTTTTGTTGTTGTTGTTTTTTTTTTTCTGATTGTTTAGCAGGTTTGGATAGCATGGTTTATAACAGGAATATGGATGTAATTATACAATTGCTCAAATATTGGAGCTAAATATTTTTAATTGAAATTGCTGCATTATCTTCCTATGCTCAGATAACACAGGAAAATCATCTGAGACAAAAAATTGTCATGAACTGCTTGCCCTTTGATTTTCACCTGTGCAAACACAGAACATACTGACACATTTTTTACTACATCTGGGGCATTATCAGTATCCCAGGCATTGTAAGTCATTATGAATTGAGGGGTTTTGCTGCATCACATACAAAGTTGCAAAGGTTGGGAGCCCTTCTACCAAAGCAAAGGTTTCTTTTGACATTAATAGGGTAAATTCGCAGCAAACAGAAGCACAGTTTGCTTTTTCCTGCTGTGAGCAACAGTGTTGGTGTGAAGGCATATGTATATGCAACACAACTTACAAGACCATGGCTTGGATTGGTCTGCTATAATATTCATGGAGCAAAATATAGGTGATCATGTATTTTCTGTAACGTCCATCATAAACAAGTTGCTGGAAAATAAGCACAGCTATTGGGAATGATGCTTGAGAGAAAAAGCCATTTGGAAGAGTAGAAGCAGAATATGCAAGAAGAGATACATGACTGATCAGGGACACAGCACCTGAGTATTTGGCTTTCATAAGGCCAGAGATGCTGGATTAGTTCTCTGTTAAGGAAAAGAGAATGACAGGGCTTTCAAGGACACCTGTAAAGGTAACTGGAGGGAAAGCACTATTATTAAGCATTGCTTCATGAACACTGGTATGTACTAGCCTTTGTATGCTTAAAAGGGTAAGAAATTTGCTCAAGATAGCATGCATTTCATTTGAAGATGAATCAGTGTTGTTTTAGGTGACTCGGTTCTGCCTGTGCTGGTCTGTTTTTAACATGACACTTTATCAGCGTGTTTTTCAATATCAAGTTCTGGCTTTCACTCTGTATATGGAAAGGGAAAGAAAAATGATTACAAAATGTGACACTTGCATATAAGACGATTTGATGATCTGATGAGTGTGAAAGAGTTCAGCCTCATCCTTTGACTGAGCACACAAGGTTACCTCAATCACTGAGGTTCTGGAGGAATTAAGCAAGATGACAGAAGTGTAAGGGACTCATAGCTTCCCTCCAACACACAACTCTAAAATCAGACCAGAAATCACAAAGCTAGAACCTTTTCATCTTTACCTCATTTTCAAAGTTTCAGTTTCTGTTCAAATATCCTCAGTACGACATTTATTTTTCTTCTCAATAGAAAAGACAGCAGCAATGCATGAAATGCTTACAAACTGGAGCCATTCCATTGGTAAAGAACTAAGAGGTGAAACATATGGTGAATTAAATTCATGCTGAAAGGATATCTATCACATTTACACAACACCCTGACTACTGCAGGCATTATGATAACCTCCAAGAAAATGCTGTAAAATACATGGAAAGACACCCAAAGCATTTCAGATTATGGCCACAGAGAAAAAAATGTGCGATAGAAGATGCATCAGATGGAAGGGTTTAGAGATTGGTCTCTGGATGGACCTCATTTAGCATACTACTTGATATTCAGAAATACAAGCAGTTGCAAAAGTTGCTACAGCCTTTAAGTTCATAATAGTCCACTTAACATTCACATAATGAAGCTTGATCTTGCAGGTCTGTCTGAAGCATTACAGGACTTCTGCATCAGCCATCTAAATACTATCACCATTTATTTTGGTTACAAAGATGCTTACATTCATCTTAACTTCTGCCTCTAAAACTCAGGGATGCAGATTTCTTCCTCTGTTACACACTCTTCATACATTTGCATTGACTTCCCTCTGCATTAATCCAAATTATTTAAGTACTATTTGCAGTACACAGAGATTTGAAACACAATGATGGTAAATTATTTAGCAAACAATTAGAGGAAGGAGTGCAAACAAATCCCCTAATTTCCAGAAGTATCTTTAATCACTTGGTGAAGCCTCAGAACTCGGAGCAAATATTAAGGTAATTAATTGCTGTCAACCTGCCAGCCACAGCAAAAGCACCTTCAGTGAATTATGGAAACGTGTCCCTCATACTTCAGAAAGTGTGAATACAACTACCTGCTATTTCTGCCAAGGTCACACTTCGAAACTGCAGCGCTATTCCCACAGTGCAGAAGTTCAAATCTATTCTGATGGTTCCTTTAGGATTTTCAAACCTTCATTCAACAACCATCACCAATGAATGAAACACACCCTTCATATCTCAAATGAGTACTTCAGATATAACCTTTGAATAACCTCCGGTAATTGGTTGACATACAACTTTCATGTGAGTTTGGATGTAAAAAATTTTATAACAAAATCCAGACAAGCACAAAGATAGAAATTCACAATCAAAAAGGCAAACCAGAGCACTGTTCCAGGAGCCAGCTGTTCACCTGCTTTATTTTACAGGAACGATTTCAGCTTACAAAATTTAGGAGTGCTGCATCACACGATTGTTGCAAACGAATTCAATCAACAACCACTTAAAGCATTAAACACTGCTGCAAACTGTGAGTTGCAGAGGTCTTCGGAATTCTTAGCATCCTTATCATAGAGTGGCCTGGGTTGAAAATGAAATAAAAAATCATCCAGTTCAAAACCCTGCCATGGGTTGGCTTCCACCAACCAGATCAGGCCGGTCAGTGTCCCATCCAACCTGGCCTTGAATACCTCCAGGAATGAGGCACCTACAACCTGTACAGTCCATGCTAGTGCCTCACCACCCTCTCAGTTTCCCCCAACACGTGAAAGACAACATTAAGGGATGCTGCTGAAGATATGGCAATTGTCCCACCGAAACAACACTCTGTGAAGAATGCAATTCTGGCTCCCCTTTCTGCTTAGTGCATCCACATAAACCTCCCAGGAAGCAAAAAAGACCTAAACATTCTTGTCCTTACTACATTGTGCTAACTTAAATCTAAAACGCTACTTCAGTTATTTTGCTATTGATCATTACACATTTGTAGTTATCCATCACTGCTTTTAAATACAGTAGAACTGTTTTAATGCATTTCTGTGAGATTTCACAGCTCCAATTTCTTATTGAAAGGAAGCAACATTAGGAAGACAGAGCTTTACAGTGTTTCCCAGCACAGGACTCCACACAAAGTCTGACAAATCTATTTGTGCGTGAACTTGACATGTACTAGGGTCAAGTACAAAGATGGGCCAGAGCACAGTCCCGTGGAACTTGGCTTGTCTATATCTGCTCAGTCTCCTGTACCACACAGAAGAGAGACACAGATTTAGGAGTACATTTTGGAGACTCGCTTGAGATAAGTTTGCTTATTTTTACAACTCTCACCACGAATGCTTTCAAGTAATATCCTCAACATTTGGAGGCCACCCAGTGGAAACCAGCATATAATCTAAATGCATTTCGGATGTTGCAGCTGATGCCGCGTTTTAGGACCAAAGTTTTGCCATATGCAAT
>JAOWBP010053482.1:0-11098 GCA_028571105.1 Tragopan temminckii
CAACCCCCCTGCTATAGGCAGGGACACCTCCCTCTAGAGACCAGGTTGCTAAAAGCCCCATCCAGCTTGGCCTTGAATGCCTCCAGGGAGGGAGATCCACAGCTGGGCAACCTGTTCCAGTCTCACTCCCCTCACAGTAAAGAATTTCTTCCTAATACCTAGTCTAAATCTACCCTCTTCCAGTTTAAAACCATTTCCCCTTGTCCTGTTGCTACACGCCCTTGTAAAAAGTCCCTCCCCAGCTTTCCCGTAGGCTCCTTCAGGTAATGGAAGGCTGCTGTAAGGTGCTGTGGGAGTCTTTTATTCTCCAGGGTGAGGAGACCTAGCTATCTCAACCTCTTCTCATAGATACATATTGTACAGATTAGTAATCTAACTTTCATCAGTCTTCAGAGTTCCATGAAACTGCTGGTCCGTTTACAGTCAGTCCTTAATCAGACAAAAGACCTAATGATTTCAGTGATGATTTTATAAGGACTCTAGGATTTGCCCTACTGTTATTAAGCATTGCAGAAGAGGAATTATAGGGTACCTGCAGTTTGTCCTCAATCTAAAAGAGCATTTAGTCCATTAGAGTAGATCTCATAAGAAATGCTTTCTTAGAGGCAGATGCTGCAGTGGAGGTATCTAAGGTACGTAATCCCTTTAGCAGAAACATGTTTATCTCAGCATGCTGTAAAACTATAATAGCAAATGAAACTACAAAACTAGAGATCAGTTGCTGTCTGATCTTCAGCTGTGCTTTCTGAGACCCACAGACACTGTCATCTAGGGGCATCCAAAGCACTGCACAAAAGAATTATTTAACTTAGTTACACTGTAAATCTTTGGAATGTCATGCAACTCTGTGGCTAACGCACTCAAACTGCTTGTTAGTTGCACAGTTGCAATGCTTTCAGTTCTAGCTTGCCCAACTCTGTGGAGCTACCATTCTTTCATCTTGTCCACATCTTTTACTTTGAAGAGAAGAAAAATGGTTTTAGGGTAAACTAAAAGGAGAAACTTTGTATGGAAATTCATAGAGATTTTCAAAGAGCTTAATCTGCCTGAAGACATTTTCTACATGAATCAGTCAGGAACTGACTGGGTTTTTGAAGAAAAGAGTTTTATAGAATTCCCTATAGAACTTCTTAAGTGCAAAAATTGACACCTCTTTTACTCCTAAACTTGCACCAATAGACTAAATAAGGCAAATTTTCGCTCCAGATGAAGTTCCGACCATAAGACACTCTATAGACCATGGAAGAATCTGCAGATTTTTCATTGTCACATTTACAGACAAATAGGATGCCACTAAATTCATTGCTTACTCCAGTCAAGGCTGTTTTGTCTTCTAGAGCCTGGGAAATTTTGGTTGTGTTCTAAAGAGTGCCTGCTGTGCAAACGCTGGCACAAAGTGGAAACCAAATATACTGCAATGAGGTCTACTGATGTGCTATTCAGAACATAGCATGATAGTAAGAATCAAATAGCACAGTAACTGGTGCCATGAAAGCATTTACTATATACAAATTGATTGCTGGTGATTAGATTGACAAGGTAAAATAAGAAAACGTGTATCCATAGACATCAAATGTACTCTGCAACTGAAATCCGGTGAAGCAACCTTAAAGTTGGGTTAAACTGGACTACAAGTGCATTGCTAACTCATTAACAACAAAGAAGATTGTTACTTCCTATGAGATGAAATGTTGCAAGTAAAAATTTCTCCCTGGATGGATCCCCAACAGAAAGTACAAGACCTTCATGGCATTTTCAATGGTTGCCATCTTCTCTGGTGAGCAGAGAAGTGAGATTACCAGATGCCAGATTACCAAGATGCACGTTTCTCTCTCTACAGCCTCATGATTTGAAGTCTGTGTAAGGGCAATCTCTCCAGTTTGCTTTAACGCTTGAAAGTAAATCTAGTTAAATCTAGTTTACAGTGTGGTTAGCCAGTGGATTAGTATTCAGCTGCTTTATTCTGGCCCCTCTGCTTCACACATGCATTTTTCTCAGGTTTTTGATCTTTTGATCAAAACAAGTGTCTTTATAGGCATCTTGAGTTTTTTGGTGAAATTTAAGGCGCTCACTGGAAACTCATGATACAGTGTGTAAGTGCCAAGTCACTGTAACAATGGCTGCTGTTAGCATTACAGTAAGATTTATTGCTTGCCATTTTTAACATAAATGTGTATCTCCAGTCTCTAAGGATCCAGCCAGATCTTACACAATTAAAGAATCATCCTATACACCCCTGTCAACCCCCCTGCATATCAGCAGCTCTTACTATAAAATGGCAGTAAGCTAATAACAGTACATTAGACAGTTTGTGAATCTCCTCTTACTCTCTTTAAATACATCTTGCAAACGGAAGAAGGTCCTTAAACATGCCCTATAACTTGACCATTTCAGTCCAGGACTTGATGTCACTAAAGAGCCCAAGAGCACCCACAGAAAGCTATTGCAGCAAACCACCAAGTGAAAGGAAGACAGCTGATTTTTCTTACCTTTCTATTTAAAAGACTTCTGTGTGCATCCTAGAAAAGCTTTTGAATTTTATTATAAAACCTCATTATTTCTTCTTATTGCAGACTTAGTGGAGCCTTCTAGTAGAAATTAATCATATGATTAACCATGAGATGGTCTTTTAATATTGTATAGACCATACATTGTTAAACGTCCTACTTGACCCTTTATTTGCAAGTTGAATATCTCTCCTAAGACGGAAAATAAGAGACAAATCAATACAGTAACATATTTCATCTAGAGCTTCCTGCTGTATCCTAAACTCACATTATTTTAAATCTTTTTATTCAAAGAAGATATGAGATTAAGTTCACAACTGTCAGAAATCTTTAAACTCAGAGGAATTCTGCCTGCTTATTCTGACAGAGAATCTGACCAACATCAAACATTTTGTACTTGATTCTCTTCACTCAGTGCCTTAAACAGGGAAAGCCTGGCAATACAGTGATGACAGAGAGAAGAATCTCCACATTAATGACACTATTAAAGACAAGATGTACAACTTGTAAAAGCAGTAAGCATTCATATGGCTAGAAATGACAAACTCTAAGTTTCATTTCTTCAAAAAACATTTCACGGAGAGAGAACTTATATACGTGTGAGATGTTACAGCATCACAGAAACAGTTTCCTTCATTTGGTTTGCTCTTTAAGTTATGGTGTTGCCCTTGCCTTTTTTGGAGGAGATCAGGTCTGCAATTAAAATGGAACAAAAAATGTTTCCATCTGCTTGAGTTCTTTCTATGCATCCGCCACTTATTTCTACCTGTAGCCCTAGGAGAATTTCTCCCAGGTTGAGCAGATCCCCATCCCATAGGGCAACAGCTCTCCTGAGATACATTTTCTCTCCCAGTTCTGATCACTATGACAAAAGTTGGAATGTTTGTGAGCCAACTAAGGGAAAACAAACATCAGTAAAGATATGAATATCAAATGAGAACTGCACAGATGAAGCCACAGCTGATGATCTGAGCTGTGGGTGCTCTTTGGGAAAGATGTGGCCTTTAATTTCTGTGTTCACACTACAGCTTGGGTCCCAGCCTGACATGCTGTAGCTGTAGCACTGCAGCACCTTTTCTGTGCTCAGTGCAGGTGCAGCTCTCACCTGTGCACCTGGGGAATACTGTAGCTGCAATTTGCTTTGAGCTGGAATAATGTTCTCACTCAAAGTGAAATGATCTCCACTAACCACACAGCCTCTGAGGTTACTTTTTGCCATTTCAGAGGTTGCACAAGAGTCTGTTATAATCTGCAGGTTTAATGGCTAACGCAGCCCATTAAGAGCAAGAAATGAAAGAGCTGCAAACGTCTGGAAAGTATTCAGTATTTTCCAGTGGGTCAGTACATGGACTGTCAAATTTTTAGTGCTTAGGATTGCAGGTTTTCAGTTTTAGCTAATTTTAAATAGAGATATTTAATGAAAGGCCTATATATGTTATAATTATAACTAGTTTATACTGCTATCAAATATTTGTAACAAGTAATTATATCCAGCACATTCAATTGGGAGTTTATACTACAGTAATTTTTATTATTATTATTGTGAGTTTAGCTCATTTAGTAAGTTTGTAGAACAATCATTCTATTCAAAGGCATGACAAGTACCTAGGAAGGAGATTGGCATAAATGTCTAAGACACCTGTCAATCACTGATTTTCCAAGGCTAAGTCTTAGAATGCCTGTGTTCTTTTGTAAACTTGACCTGAAGAATTGAGCTCATCACCAGTTAGCACTGGTTTTGCTTGAGAAAATACCTTAATCTTTCAGGTCAAATTTCTTTGCTGTTGATGTGATGCTGTAATAAAATCTGTTACGTTCAGTGATATTGAGAACTTTTGAAACAGCATATTGAGAAGTCAGCACCATTAGCTCTTTATTTTACAACCAAATAGAATACAAACTGCTAAATCAGAATGCCACCTACTAAGCTTGTGCCATTTTTACACTTTTATAGGACTGCAGGCTTAGGCAGTGTTGAACTGAAGCATTTGTGGTTGGCCATGTACTGTAGCAAGAACTGAGACACCCCCAGAGGAACTCAGCATTTGGCAGAAAAACTACAATGTTCAACATTTAGATAATGGGGAGAAAAAGAGAGAAAAAAATATCAGTCTCAGGAGTGGGACTCTCTTCTCACCACAAGTATAAATCAGGAATAGCTCCACTGAAATCAAAAGAGGTCGATCAGGGAGAGAAAAATCAGACTTTGATGTATCTAAATATAAACTCAACGTGTGCTACATTTACCAAAACCTAGCTAACATTGCTTTTTCCCCTGGAGATTGTGTCCAAATCTGACTCTTACCCTAATGTGCACTGTATAGAGATATAAAAGCTGATGCAAGTGAATATGCAAGGTTCTGGCAATCTTCTCTAGTTTATTCTGGTCTAGTTTATTCTGGCATTGCAGGACAATCCAATTCAGTATTATCCACTTCAGTATAAACTCATCTTTTCAGCTATTCCTACAGTGAATGGAATGTGTGCCCTCTACTGCAGATTTCCTCAAATCCACCTATCTTTTTATTGACCTGGTGGAAAAAATGTCTCCTTCCTTCTAGCTCATGGGTTGGAGCTCTTCATGACCACAGAGACATTTCTGAAGGTTTTTAAGAGTTGCAGATGCTTTCAGTTTGTGTAAATATGTGCGATACAAAGAAATAAGTGGACAAATAAATGTTCTTACAGGAATTAACTTGCAGAAAACAGAAATTTGGTAAAATGATGATATGCTTACTGCAAATTAAAAAAAATACATAGGAGAGACCACTTCTGAAGAGCACAGCAGAGGAGCTGAGCAATGTAGAATTTTCAAATCCTTTATTCTAGAGCAGATGAGGCTGGTTTGCTGCTAGTATAAGGCAAATGTGAAGAGCTGTCTCGACCTGTCTTCACTTAGCTTGTCCACAGCTACAGACTGCTGGAGCTTGGACATACCCCAGCTCTTCCCTGGCTGCTTCCTTCTGCCCCAGAGTAGCTCCTTCCTAAGAGACGATCTGAGCTGTTCGTGTCTAAATAATTAATCTTTCTTTAAACAGCAGTCTTTGCATTTTTAAATAAAAGCTGTTTACACTGTTTGTTTTATCTCTTCCCATTATCTTTCCCAGTACCTTTGTGCTCTTCCCTAAAAACTGCTCATTTTGAAGAGAAAACAGACATCATGGCTGGGTGGAGGAGTGCATCTCTATCCAGCCCTTTCTAGTATACGGAAATCCAAGTTATCTCCTTCTTACTGATGGAGAGAAACCTTGCTTCTGGGTTATGCCCCTGTTGCTGTCTTTGCTGTGTTTGTAGCTAAAAGAAGGGAACAATTTAAAACTTAGAAATCAATGGTAATTGGTCTTTGTACAAATTCACTCTAAGTGAAAGACTCAATTTCAAGTGATATCATACTGATTGGAAATCAATTCTTACCAGCAAAAAATGTTTTTAGGCATCTAAAACTCATTCTTAAAGACTTGGATCACAACCATGTTACAGGACCATATCATTTGTCTCCATAGCCAAAGCTTCAGATCTTACAACTTCAGAAAAACCAGCAGTGAAATACTGATGTAAATATTCAACCATTGCAAGCTCATTTAGAATCTGTCCTGTTGTAGATTTTTGAAAATGCAACAACAATTTAAAAAGTCAAATGGAATTGTTTCAAAACCTTTCCCACAGCAGATGACATACATCTGTGACGATAAATACTTTTTGTAATCTTACTCTGATATGGAGGGCAATGGCAACGGTACACACACATCTCACATTTTTACAAAAAGCACTTACATCCTATCCTGTGTTTGTTACTCTTAGTTGGCGTGGACTTTCCAACAACCTCTGGTAAGTAGACAGGGATTTCATTACCTTCACCTAAATCTTACCTCCTGTTTCCTGTGATGCTAGTCAAGTCCCTGACAACATGGGCCTGGCCCCATGCCAAGAGGCTGCCTTCCATCCTGGTGCAATGTGCCTCACGGTCCCAGTTTCCCTTGCCTGTCCGCTCCCTGGCTGCCACAGCTCTGAGCACTGGGATGTGAACAGCAGTCATGGGCCTTGTGGTAGTGGTCTTAGCCTCAGACATACTATTGATTTGGCCATGCTGCACAACTGGAACGTATCTCTCTCTCCAGATGACTTCAGTATTTTTTGTCCATACCAATATTCCTCAGTCCTTCAAATCTTTCTTCTCAACTTACAGAATAAAGGTTAGGTCAATATTTCTTTATAAGTCATACTTTCAAAACACTAAATCATGCATTTGTTTGCATTTGACTGCACTTTTACCAGCTCAGTCAGCAATGTCCTTCCTACAACACATTATAGAATTGCAGATAATCCAAATGGAGTCTGACCAGTGCTTTTCAAAGTAGCAAAGTAACAGTAGTAGTAGTAGTATTACACATTTGCTTGCATTTGTAGCTCTGCCAATATTTTCAGTTGGAGACCATATTTGAATTTGGTTTTCCAGAGCAAAAAGGAACTGGTGCACCTGAGAATGCACAAGCAAGCAGCCCAGCAATAATTGATGTTTCCTTCTCCAAATATGTTCCTGTAAAGGTGACAAAACCCTTTCAGAATAATTCACATCTAATACCCTACCACCAATTTTAACACACAGAATGTACCCCCAGAAGTGATTTTAGGTATTGTATGAAGCATCAATATTAAATTAGTAGCATTCATATTCAGTTAATCAAATGAGTTCTGAGCCAAAACCTCAGAGACTCTAAGGGCTTCCACCCTGTTTGATTTCCTATTCTTTTCATGAGATGCATACTACAATCTCTTTAGTAAAAATCCCTTGGAGAACTTTGCAACAACACTTTGGTACAATACTCTGGCTCAAATCCATCTCCTGCAATTATATTTCACTATCAACGGCCTCTCCTTCACAGTCTTACACTACCAACGTGAAATGTAGTCTAATGTTCAATGTGTAGGAACTGCTGCATTATACCTTGGAGGGACCATCATTTAAACACTGAGGATATTGATTCCAATTTGAACTTCATTTGTTGATCTTATGGTGCTTTGAGACAAAAGATACTGCATGCGGTCACTGCTAGTGATCACCACCTCTTCACCAAGATTATATACATAAATGGCTTACTGTTTGAATGCATCCAAGTTTACCTAATCCTCATAGCTCCCAAATGTGATACAAGTAGGGAGTTCTTCACAGTTTGTGCATGTTTACCTGTTGAGACGGCACGATGCCTGGCTGCTCACAAGTTGGTCAGACACTTCCCCCTAAGGCATAAGTTTCCAGGGAATATGAGAGCTAAGACAGGAGCCCTAAATAATATTTAAGTGCCATCACTTTTATAGGAAACCCTTTCCACTGTGACAGCTCTGCCACACTGGTGTCACATCCCTCTTTACACTTCATCACGCCTGTTCACACTTTGCACATTGACGAATCAATTAAAGCATTTTCCTGGCTTCTTCTGTCTCCCTTTTGCATCAATATGGGACAGTTTGCTTGCAACATGACAAACTTTCACATCTGGATATTCAAACCTTTTATGGAAGGTAATGAGAATACATATTCCACAGGTAAATCAACAAGCATAGCAGGACAACAGTGGAATATTTATTCAGCTCTGTTTCGCTTCCTTGCAAAATTAAAAAAAAAAAAAAAATTGTGGCTGTAATTTGAATTCTAGAGTTGGTCAACTAAAACGAAAGATCTTTTTTCCTTTTTAGCGATATAAGAACTTGTAACAACTACTGCTATTGAAGTATAATATGCTTGGGGTCAAGCCAAAATTTGTATTCTTTAATGAATACACATTACATGGAATCTAAGCTGGGCTCTTAATAGAAGTTACTTGAAACTCAAGAGAGATACACACTCATAAATCCTATTGCAGTTAGTGAAAGCTATAGGTACTTGACAGCTTGGAAAATATAGCTTCTACCTAGGTGTATGAAAATGCTTTATAATCTTCATTTAGGTACCCTTGCGTAGAAAACATGCTTTATTGAAGTTACCATGCACACATCAGTGTGATCCATAGGCAGCATTTTTCAATATTAAGTCTACTGAAAGCCTAATTGTCAGACATACCAAAACATTAACATATCTCCTTGAAAATCAGTCTAAAAACCTCCCATTCTTAAGACTTTCGAAGTTGATCAAAAAGAACAACCTTGGTAAGCTCTCCTACTTAAATGTTTGCCTGCTTTTCAGATTCTGATATTAAACTCTCCCAGAGGGAATCAAACAAGCTTCAGATCTTCTCCTGTCTTGACCTAGCACTCTCACTGCAGAACAGAATTGACAAGAAGAGAAGTCTACTCTTGCCTATTTATACATTCACGCACACATACTCTTTTGTATGCACACACAGGAAAACGAACTAGGAAAATAGAGATATTTTACATAACTATGCTAGTCAAAGAAAATCTCTGCCCACCCATGTTCAGGATCATGGAGACTCACCCAAAATAATTTAAGTCTCACCCAAATATTAGCCAGTGTCACTCAAAATTAACAGCAAATCGTACCACTGTGACCATATTTAATACACAAAGCAATCCATTTTAGTGATGATAGGACTGTAAAACACTTTAGTAATTGTAAAAGCAAACCAACACGCTCTTTGAAGCCTGCTTGATTATCCTTTGAATAAAAGGATTTTCATTTGCCAGTGATGCAATGAGTAGCACCATGATTTCCAAACTGAAATGCATAAGCTACATTCCCCCTAAAATAAATAAAATAAAGCATACACCCTTTATGATGACAGTGTTTAATCCTGCCATTTCTTTCTTGTGAAAGTTATCTTAACTATCCACTAGTAATTTTTGTAACTAGTGCTTGTACGACTGGCTCCAGCCTACAGTACATATTCAGAGATATAGGTTTTAGTCTAAGCAGAATCAAAACCATGCTGTGCATTAAAACTTTTCTTAACCTGTTGCAGATGCAACAATAGTGGTGTTCTGAGCCTTCTCCCTAGCATTTTTTTTTTCAAGAAGGTAAAGGAAAGAAATCTGGGTTAAAGCTTTTGTAACCTTTAATTTACTGAATTAGGGATTTCCTAATTAGAGAAGAAAGCAGCTCCTGGAAAAGTAGCATGTGAGTATTTACTTTCTGTTTAAAGACCTTGGATTAAAAGATATTGGAACAGATAACACAACAAAATTAGTTTTTGCTGATGGTGAGGTAAAGGTTTCTGCTGTTGCTAGGATATGCAGCCCTATCACAGCCAATCTTGACGGCAAAAATTGGTGCCTTAATTTCCCAGTGGTCCATGCTACTTCTGACTTAGGCCTCATTCTGGTTAATCATGCTGTCATTCTCACTACAGATTGCCTTTTGACATCTTCATCTGCAAAAAGATTCTACAGTCAAGCCTATGGCAAGTCAGTTCAGTGTTTCACTGATGGTCAGGGCTGAACTCCTGGTCAAGTTTCTTGTAAAGCAAAGAGGTTTGCTAAAGGCTGAGGAATGCAGTAACTGAAGTGTTATTTCGCTTGGCAGAGGGAGATATGACCATATCTGAGCAAAATATAGTTGGAGCAGCGATTACATTTGGCTCCTGGTACTGCAGCATCAGGAACCATTTACACTGCTACAAGAAGAATCAGAAGATGGAGGCTTTCTCTGCTCGCACTGGTTAAAATAACAAAACAGAATAAAGTTGCCTTGCATTTACATTTGTGAGCTGAAATGTGCATTACGCTTGGCACTGACTTGTCTCAGATGATACATTCTAATGAAAACTGATTTCTTACAGGTTTTGTTGCGATGTCTGCTTTATCAGTCATGATGGTAGAATGGACCATCTATATTAATTCCCTTACAAAACTGCAATTTATGCCCTCAGCTATTTATACATTTGAGCATTTGAGATTGTTTTTCCTTTCATGCCCCCTATAAGGCAGCTTCACAGTGTAGCAGGAGGTAATATATATACCCAATAGAGTATATACCCTGTGAAGACATGACTGCTGTCAAACACTGCCCAAAAAGGTTTCCTGAGTAGGATTGACAGGTGTCTGACTACAGGTTTTGCCTGAAGAGTAACAGAAGAAAATCTGTGAGATACCTACATTTCAGCCAGCTAGAAGTCACTTTCTTTGTCTCTGTCTGGAAGATAAAACTGCTGTTATACAAGACTAGAAGTTAATTCAGTTAGAAAATTAAAGACTGTATTTATGCAATGATACCCAAACCACCAAACCACATACCTTTTTCCCCAAATATATTACTGTTTCTTTCACTACTGTGTATCAGTGTGTTTAAAGTGTCCCTAAACCACATCAAATGTCAATTTCCTCTAGAAAATACTTGCAGATGTCATTGAAGTTATGCCAGTAGAGAAACGCAGGGGGAAAAAAAAAAAAAAAAGATAGGTAAGACTGAAGAGGAAGCATTTAAGCATTTTAGTATTTTGAATAATTTATCGATGCTTTTCCAAAGCAGATGCGCTCTCATTAACACTGCCTCTCTGATGACTTCTGCCCTTACTACCTAGATTTCTTCTGGTGCCAGATGTCTACTGTGATTTTCCACAGTTACAAAAGCAGACCACTTGATCCAGTGAGCTACAGAGAAACAGCACAGACAGCCTTGCAGAAGATTTCCCAGCAAT
>JAOWBP010053483.1:0-11098 GCA_028571105.1 Tragopan temminckii
TCCCTGTCCCTATCTCTATCGCCGTCCCTGTCTCTATATCCCTGTCCCTGCCCCTATATCCCTGTCCCTATATCCCTGTCCCTATATCCCTGTCCCTGTCCCTATATCCCTGTCCCTATATCCCTATCCCTATATCCCTGTCCCAGGGCTCGGCCGGCCCGCCGCGCTTCGTTTACACCGCGTTGCCACGGCAGCGGAGCGGCACCACAGCGCTCTCCCTTCCCCCGATGCTTTCGGTGCTTCGTTTACCTCCACGTCATTTTCCCTGCTATCACCAGAAAATTCTCCCTAATTATTCTCTGTCCCGTTGCAGGTAGCCTAATGCAGCAGGCCTTGAGGATTACGTTGTTTATGTGTATATTTACGATGGAAGAATAGCCGTTTGTACCGCAGGGAGGCGGAGAAGGGGTAACGGCCACAGAATGAGAGAGTCTCGGAGGAAACTCCTGAGAGGGCTGGCTGCGCTCTCCTGCGTGAGGGACACCGAGCCTCGTGGGCACACCCCGTCCCAGCCAGTCAGGAGTTTGTCCTGAGAAGAGGCCCCTCGGCTCGGAGAAAGCTCCACCTCGCCCCCTGGTGAGGCGCCGCGCGGGGATGAGGCGCCCCTTCCCGCGCGCCTTCCCGCCAGCCCTTGCGCGTGGGGCGGGCCGCAGCGCAAGATGGCGGCGGATAGCGAGGTGAGTGTTTTCTCTTTCCTCCCGTCCCGTCCCGTCCATCCCCAGCGCTCCCGGCCCGCGGCCGCCTCCCCGCTCACTGCTTCTCCCGCTCTCTCCCCGCAGCCCGAGTCGGAGGTGTTCGAGATCACGGACTTCACCACCGCCTCCGAGTGGGAGAGGTACGCGCTGCCGCCGGGCTGAGGGCGAGCGGCGGGGCCGGGGCCGGCCCTGCTCCTCACAGCCCGGCGCCTCCTCACCTGCCTTCCCCGGCCGGATTTCTGACGGCGTCGGCCGCGATTCGAGTTCTCAGCGACTCGGTGGCCTCGTTTTTGTTGTCACGGCAGGTGCTTTTATGCAGTGCTCAGATGAAGGGATTCCTGGGCAGTGCCGCTGCCCTCCCGGACAGGTTGCGGCTGGGCTTTGCTCGTGTGCAGTGGGTAGGAGGATCTAGGCAGGCTGTTTGTGAACCTGGCGGAAGATCAGGTTTAGCTGAGGATTATAGCGAACGTCCATAAAGCCCGTGTGTTGTAATGTAGCAGTCAAGTACTTGCCTTGTGCTCGAAGCCCTTCAAAGTTAGCACAGCAGCATACAGAACGTCAGGTGGAGATTGCTCTGCATTCTTATGTATTATTCTTTAAAATACTTTTTCCAGTGAGAATATCTACAATAGAAAAAGATTTTAAGGTCTGTGTTTTAAATTTGAATTTAGATTACAATTAGGTGTCTAACGTAGATTTTATTTTTCTCTAAACAGTGAAGCAGGGCTCTGTTTTGTTGCAGTACCAGATAAATGTATAGCATCACTCTCAGTTCTTCCAACTCACATTGTCTTAATGCATGATCTGTATATTGATCTAAATTAAAGCCTGTGTTGGCCATAACTGGGACGTATTTTAATTTTAGCTGGTCGTGCTTGAAACCCTTTTTGCAAAACTGGTAATTGGGGGTTGGGTGTGGGGGGAAGGGTGAGTAGAGGAGACAGAAAGCATGTTCCCCTATGTTAGAAATTACCTTTTTGGGAAAAAATGCTGCTTGAAGTATAAGTGAAGTGCTCATCAGTGAAGCAGTTGGACTTGCGGATCCCCAGAGGTCCCTTCCAACTCCTACAGTTCTGTGATTCTGTGAAAATGGGTGAGACTTTATAAACATTCAATGCATGTTCATAACAATTGCTAAAAATAAGGCTTATCTGGGATGTGAAACTAAAAGCACCACTTTATTTGTACAAGGAAGCAGACTGTTTTTGTTGCAATCCTTGGTATGTTATTATTTTTTGTGTTGTTTTAAAGGAATTCCCCAGTAGGACTACTTGTCTGCTTTTGGGAGTTGAATTACAACACAAGCTGAGCAAGCAATCAGGAAAAATTAATACCTTTTTCCCTCCTTACTAGATTTATTTCAAAAATAGAAGAAGTGTTGAACGATTGGAAACTTATCGGGATTTCTTCAGGCAAACCTCTGGAAAAGGTCAGTTGGTCAGTTAGAACTTCCACAGAGTGTTAGAATGACTATCTATCAGTACCCATGGACATGTGTATGTGTGTTCATTTACTTAAATGTGGCAGCTAATGATTTGTGTTAGGAATTTCACTTGTAAAACTGGCTATTGAACAAACAAGTGCTGTGAGGTTACTGGAATTCTGCCAGATGGACAGTTTCCTTGACAAATACGGATCATCTTATGGGGGCTAGTGCTGTGGTTTCTTTTCATTGCCGGTTTTCCATTTGGGAACACTGTTTTAACTGCTCTCTATTCTCAATGAGCTTATTTATTTATTTTGCCCTCCCTGGTGCATTTGGCATGCCTCACGTACTTGTGGCTGAGGTTTGCATTGTGTTACTTGTGACTCAGTACATCTCATAGAGAGACTTTTTAATTTTCTTTCCAGAAGTCTAATTAGCAGCTTTCTGGTGGTGCTTCAGTCCTGTAAAGTGTGTGGGAAATTAAGGGATTTATGGCTGTCATGTTTCTAGAGGAGTTCTATGACTCTTAATTTTAGAGTACTGAGTATTAGGGATTAAAGCTTATGATATCTAGTGAGCTAGTTGTCAACCATGGCTGTCAGTGTGTTCCTGTATTTTATGTTTTTTATAATGGACCTCTCGTTTTCTAGCAAGAAGACACTTTTTACAAAGAGTGGTTGTCCACATGACTTCTAGTAGCAACTGTACAGTTCTTTACATTGCCTAATAACGCTGACGACTTTTGTCCTTGAAATGAAAGTGATTAACGTGGATTTTAGCATTCAGCCAACTTTAAGTGCTTTGAGAATTATCTTCATAGTAAACAGTGCCTAGCTGTAAAATGAAACTACAGGAGGAGAAAAAAGTGAACAAATATTAAACTAAATTTATGTGATCAAGTAATAGCTTTGTTTGTTGCTGTTGTTTGTTATTTTCAATCTACAGGGTGTATATACCACAGGAGTGTGGGAGGAGAAATCGGAAGAAATTTCGTTTGCAGACTTCAAATTCTCAGTTACACATCATTATCTTGTACAAGAACCTGGTGACAGAGATGGGAGAGAAGAAGGTGTAGAAGGTAGCTGACAGTACTCTTTCATGCCTGAAATACGTCACAGATGTTGTAAGGATATGACAAAAGATAATTTCAGAGTGTTGATTTCATAAGTGTTGATTTGCATCTGTGTGAAATTTTGGGGGATCTGATGGGTTGGACTTGATATTTCTGATTTTTACTATGTCTTACAGTGAACAAATTGCTAAAGAAGTAAACTGTTAGTTAAATGGATGCTGATGCTCTTACGTGTCACTTCTTTTCTTTTTTTTGCAGATGCCCTGCCTCTGCCTATGCAGGACTTGCTCTGCATGAACAATGACTTTCCTCCTAGAGCTCACTGCCTAGTAAGATGGTATGTATGCCGCCTTTCTTCTTTAATACAGAGAAGCATAGCGATAGATTGTTTTCAAGTCTAATTACAGTTTTTACTAACTTTACTAAGAAACTCAGGACTGGTAGACCTGGAAATCCTCATATGACTTCAGTAGTGTTTGAGCATTGTTGAATTAGCGTAGCGATGAGATGATCTACGGTACTGCATTCCCAGTCAGATCTTGGCCTCTCTGAAAGAAGCGACACACAGCAAAATAAGAGTCATATCCTGCTGGCAGCAATTAGATTATTCAGGTTGTAATATTTCTGACAATTCTGTGTTTGAGCTGGTTTATTGGAGCACACAAGTATGTCGTCTTTCCCTGCTCTTTCTCTAAGGTACGGCTTACGTGAGTTTGTGGTTATTGCTCCAGCTGCAAATAATGATGCGGTTCTTAGTGAATCGAAATGTAACCTCCTGCTGAGTTCTGTTTCTATTGCATTGGGCAACACTGGCTGGTAGGTGAAAGCATGAACTTTTTCATATGCTCAGGTGAAACTAGTGTACTATTCATGTAGTTTTTTATTTATTTAGGAAGAAGTATTTAGTTGTTAGTGAATTACATTGTGTTTCTTGCATTTGCACCGTAATACTGTTACAAAAAGACTTTTTAAATCTCTTCCCACAGTAACTATATAAATATTGATTCAGAATCTTATTTATATTCATTGTTGTATGGAAACCTCAAAGGCTTATAAAACTGTTGCATGTTATTGGGATAACTGGATATGGAACCCAACTTTTGAAAGATTTCTTCTCTGTATGGTAACTGAATTTCTAGTAATAGTAGCTTTTAATAATTGGATTGAAAGCTAACAGGTCATTGAATCTTTGCATTTGTGTTTCTCATGACAATTTTTAGGCATTCTCTTTAAAGATGAAGTTAAGAATATTTTTCTGTGATTCATATTTAGCATTTTGAACTGTGTTCTCCTGAGAGAAATATATTCTAAAAAATGCAGTGTTTAAAAGGCTGTGAACTGGCAGAAATAATCCAAAATGTGAATGTTTTACAGTCAGGTGCCGTTGTTTGTGCAAATACATCAGAAATGGCGACGTATGTATGTTGGAGAGTGTCAGGGTCCAGGAGTTCGAACTGACTTTGAAATGGTTCATCTTCGCAAAGTGCCCAGTCAGTATACCCACTTATCGGGACTACTGGATGTCTTCAAGTCCAAGATTGTAAGTGCATCTGTATATACATACCAGATACTAAGAATAATTGTTCTGTTACCTGACTGCCATTCATTTGCTTCTGTCTTCTAGCGAATTGTTGTGTAAGGATCAGACTTCCTGTCAGTACCAACAGTGTCTTCCCAGATATTGTTGCTCTGTATCTAGTAGTAGAAAGTGAAAAAAAAATTGTATTAATTCTCCACTGGCATGTGAAGGACTCTTTGTGTTGTGCAGTCTACTTGCAACAACTCCCTCTTTCAGTAGAGACAAGCTCTATTTGCTGTTTAAAAGGAGAGGGGAAGGTTGAGGTGCGTGTTTGTTCTGATACTTGTAGCTCCAGCACCCAACCTACTATAAATAGTGAAGAACAATGCAACAGTAATCTGAGGAGTCTGAGTGGACTTCTCTGGAGTGGTATGGCTGACTGCAACATTTTGCTGACTACCAACATTAGTTGTAATCTCATCAAAACACTGAAAAAGTCCTTACTGAAAACCTGACATATTCTGTGTTAGTTACTTGTACGTTACCAGTTAAATAGAGCTTGTGAATGTTGCATGGGTTTTAGAATGTTTATATGCTTAGTTTTAGCACAAGCGTCTTGCTAAGCAGTGGCTTTACTGGTAATTCTTGGGGGTTTTGCAGTTTTGATGAAATTTATGGCGGTTTGTATTAGAATTAAGTTCTGTATGAGGATATTTTAGAGGATGTGCACTTAACAATGAATGTTTTCAAGGGATGCCCGTTAACACCACTGCCTCCAGTTAGCATGGCTATTCGGCTTACGTATGTGCTTCAGGATTGGCAGCAGTACTTCTGGCCACAGCAGCCACCAGGTGGGAGTTTTGTGTCCATATAGTAGCCTGTCTTAAGATAAATACTAAATGCTAAAGAAGACTTTTCTGTATCTTGCCAGAGGAATTAAAGGCTGTGATGAGCTAGCAAGTTCAAAGCTCTGAAGATATGACTGTGGCTTATGTTTGTGACAGTTGTTTTTTATTAGTATTCAGACAAACTGTGATATGTCTAGAACGGTAGTATCTATTTGGAGAGAAGAGGATAGCTGTCCATAGATCTGTAAAGAATTCTGCCCTGAGTCCCACACAGAAACTGCTGGATTTGTGTTTTGATAGATGTTACTACTTCACAAGAGTATTGGTCAGTTATTTCAATAAAAAGATTGATTTTAATACTTTGCTATTTATTAACAATAGGAAGAGGAGAAAATCTTGTGTGGACCTTGCTTGAGATAAAACTTTGGATTATTTTGTTGTTATTAAGCGAAGGAGTTACTTTTTTATGTAGAAAAAACTGCTGATCAAGCATTTTATTGTATTACCTCTTGTTGAGGGGAGAGGTGAGGAAAAATAACGTCTTCAGTCTGAGGTATATATATGAGGCTTCAAAAGTTTGCACCAGTAATGCTACTTAGAACAAAACTGTCCTAGATTGCTTACTAGTAATCTCATAGTGAGCTCTTGTGTGCGTCCTTGGTGGTCATTCTTGAGTTACAAGGATTGGTTCTTACCAGACCTACTCTCATATAGCATTTGGGTAAATGAATTATCTGTTCTAATACCTCAGTTGTTTTGTCAGTTGATCAGATGTTATATTGGCATTTCAGAACATCATTAGCCATTTAAATTATGGTCAGTGAAGTGTATCAGGTTTTGTTTTGCCTTTAACGTGTATGACATTGGAAATGGCTCAGGATGCTGGTAGGCATCTTTGGCTTTTTAATAGTAAAAGAAATCCTCTAGATCATTGGATTGAGTCTTTAACTGCAGGAGGCATAGTGTATCATTATTCCTGTAAAATTTTCCCGCAGCCTTTTCAAAGTAGTTGGTTTCTCACTCCTGCAGTTACTTTTTCAGACTTCCCTTTTTCTGAATGAAACTAATTTCTTGCCCAGATCTTTTTCTGGCAAATTTGTGTCTATTTGTTCTTGCGTGAACTTGAACTCTTTAAGGCTGTCTTCATAGCTGTCATCTGTTCCTATATAAGAGGATTAGCCTTTCCTCAACACAAATGACAAGAGTTTTATTTGTTGTTTTGATTATCCGGTTGCAAGATTACTTCCTGGTTTCGATTGGAAACAGCTACTTTGGCTGTGTGCTAGGACTGCATTTTCATAGCTCTATCACCTTAGCTATTCAGTTATTTTCTGAGCAGCCAACACATTGCAGTCTTACAGTGAAAATGATATGCTTTTTCAAAATTCCCATGAATTCTGTATGGAAAATGTGTTGATTTATGTTCAGATATAGATGCTCTAGTTGGAGGAGAAGTTGGAGGCCTTGAATTTGGAAAGTTACCATTTGGTGCCTGTGAGGATCCTATTAGGTAAGATAAAAGTTCAAAAACCTGTTTGTTTTTTTTTATAACTTTGCTTAATGGAGGACTTGAAGGTACGTCATTTGAGCTTTGCTGTCCTATCACTGACTGTGTCAGTAGCAGAATGCTATATTATCCAAGTATGTGCTTTAATAGCAAATAACGCAACTAGGCAAGTGATATAATGGTATTAGAACTGCAACTCATAAATGTTCCATCATAAACTTACAGAGTACTTAGTTTGTCCCTGAAACTGTTATGTTGGAACACATGTTAACTGGAGAAAACTTTAAAACTCATATGCTTTCATTCAGTATTCTTTCATTCAGCATTTGGACTTGATCATTTCTTTTACTGTCACATTTGTAGAAGACTTTACATGAGAGAGTCTATTAACTGAGTTGTTACAATACTTCTCATGTCTTCTTCCGAATACCCCATCACTACTCAGCAAATCAAAAGATTATTTAATATATTAAACAGTATTAAAGCTGCAGGCAAGTTATGTAGGTTTTTCTTTCTGTAATGGGGTACCTAGAGGATAGTGCACAATCTCTCCTTTTATGGAGAGGAGTGGTGAAAGGGACCTGTGTGCCAGCTACTAGCAAGGCTGAGTGCAGTGCTGGGTGATGTGCTGTTGAATAAGCAAAAGTGAGGAAACTTGTTGGAAATATGCACAGTTCTGTGCTTAGCTGCAAAATTCATGTAGGGATTTAAATATAAACAGTCATGTAAGTCAAGATCTTAAGTTTGATAGACACTTGCGTCTTGTTCTGTTTCAGTGAGCTTCATCTAGCCACCACATGGCCTCACCTAACAGAAGGTATAATTGTCGACAATGATGTCTATTCGTAAGTATTTTGTCTGAATTGCAAATATCTAGATATGTGCTCTCCACTTGTTAACTGCTGCATTCAAGTGACATTAGGGCTCTGTATCTGGTTTTTTTTTTGGAGTGCTAAGATCTACTGATAGAATGTCTGCTCTGGAAAAAATATTTTTGAAGTGCATTTCTGTGTGAGAAAATGTTGTTATGCTGTGATCTCAACAGAATATACGTCTTGGGGCATACTGCCGTGCTAACCTTACAAGTTTTGCGTATTGCATTTTTTTTCTTGCAATGAGGATAGCAAGATTTAGAATGCAGAAAGCATTAGGAGTTCACTGATTGCCATCCCACTGGTACATCAGAAAGGAAAAAAAGAATTGTGGTCTACTGTTTTACGTAATGCAAAAATAATTTTTCAACATCAGTAGACTTCAAAAGATGATTTTACTTAAAATAGAGCTGAGTTGTTCTTTTGATTTTTATTTATGTCATATATGTACATGAAAATGAACTCTTGCTTACATTTTAGAATGCTTTTTGTGTTCCTCTGTATAATTAAGTGTATATTGTAACTTCCCAACTATGAAATGTTATTTAAGAAATAAATTATTTTATTTAGTGCTCATCTCTCATATACCTGTGGTTATGGAATTAAACTTTTTTTTTTTTTTTAGTGATCTAGATCCTATTCAAGCACCACAGTGGTCTGTAAGAGTCAGAAAAGCAGATAATCCTCAGTGTCTATTAGGTAAGACATCAGTTTTGTACCTTCTTTTATTGCTTTTAAGTTATTAAGTTTAGAAGTTAGAATTGAATGATTCCCTGATGACCTGGTTCCTCACTCCCCTAATTTCTTTGAGTGTACTGTATTTTGGACTTCTTTTTTCAAGAACACAGGCTTGTGTTTCTTACAGGTTAGTCTGCATCTGTGTACCATTAACTTCAGTGCTGTTCTTACTTCATCAGGTTCCAGAGAATAAATGTTTACTGTGTATGTTCTGTTCTGCTGTACGATTGCAGCTTGCTTCAGGTGAGGTCTGTGCTGTGGAGTGGTGGCTGATAGGTGTCTAGCAGTGCATTTTCTGATACTTCAGTTATCTGGTTTAAGGATATTTTGTGCTTTGGAACAGATGTTCATTCAGAAAAAAGAGAAAGTTATAATCAGAAAAAAAGAGAAAGTTATCATCTTTCAAGAATTACTTGATGGTTAACTTATTGTTCAGTGAGATTTTAATCTAGTTGTTCAGAAACTGTTTCTCTTACAGGTGACTTTCTTAATGAATTCTTCAAGCTTTGTCGTCGGAAGGAATCAACTGATGAAATACTTGGAAGGTCTGCATTTGAAGAGGATGGAAAAGGTAAAGCTAAAATCTTGTTGGCTTATGTTACTTAATTGTTATTCATTTCACAAATCTGACTTTTCCTGCCCACTTCTTCTGACTTCAGATTCAGCAGTATTTTATATTCTTTACTCTAAGCCATTTTTTGGAACACTCCTACAAATTTGAGTTATATTTATTATGAGTCCTTAACATGAATTGACAGTTTCAGCTCTTGAAGGCTCAGAGGACAAATTCCTATGTTATAGTTATATTTTAAATTAGAAAATGAGACCTTACTTTTGACTGGTTATGTAGAAGACTTGGTTTTGAGCAAGCATTAAACAGATTTATCTGCATTATTTTCAATATTTTTATACTCACTTCTTTCTGCCTTTTGAAATACTATGTTATGTGCTTTTAAACAGCCAATTAAGAGTGAAATCTGTTTGAGCCTTTGATCTCCTTTTCATTTCAAAGGCCTATCTTACTGAGAGAGTAAGAGAAATGTAATGAAGCTAAAACCAAAACTGTTAGACCAACAGGTCAAGCATTATCCCAACAGTGTGGGGATAATGGCATTTTTTCTGATGCCCTTGTCCCTTTCTTTCAATTCTCTTACTTTGCATGTTGAATGTATTTTGAAGGAGCTCAAAAACAAAAGGAGATAACTAGTTAGCTTTAAAAAGTGTTAGACTCTGTAGAGTATGTATTACTTAAAATCACAGAATCATAGAATGGCCTTGAAAAGGACCACAGTGATCATCTAGTTTCAACCCCCCTGCTATGTGCAGGGTCACCAACCACCAGACCAGGCTGCCCAGAGCCACATCCATCCTACTTCTAGTGCTTGACAGTAGTCTCTTCAGCCCTCCCTTATTTCTTGTTTCCTTAAAATGTCTGCCAAGGTGAGGTTTTCCAGGCTAATTATTCACTTAAATTTGTTTTTACGCTTTTGAACAATATTAATTCATTGGTTTTGGAGTTGACCAGCAACAGCTTTGTCTGGAAAATATCTTTTGATTTGAAGAGTTTAACAGAAGAATCTAAAACAAAATTGTGCATAGATTTTCTAATCTAAAGCTCCAGCATAAACTTGCATGTTCTATTACCTACAGTTTATACTCAATATTACCATGTGTAAATGGGCTCCTCAGCAGGTTTTTTTTGCTGATACTTTGCCTGTCATTATCTGCAAGCATGCAGTACTTGCAGTAGGTGGCAGGCACTACCTACAGCCAACCCAGTCTTGTCTTCATTCAGAAAAAATAAATCAAAGGTGGTTGGTCTGTGACTCCTTTGCGACTCCTAGTTCTGCTGTATAATTTTTGTGACCAAGAATTTGTATCAAGGATCAAACACTGATAGCATGAGGGTATAGCCTAGGTTAATAGGGTGTTAAAAATCAATGTGAGAAGTATAGATTGATTACAACAGGTAGACTTTGAGTTGATTTTGTTTGTTCTTTTTTTAACTGCATAGAGGTTGCTGATATCACTCATGCTTTGTCGAAGCTCACTGAGCCAGCGCCTGTCCCAATTCATAAACTATCTGTCACAAATATGGTTCACAGTGCAAAGAAAAAGATTCGCAAGCACAGAGGTGTAGATGAATCACCTTTGAACAATGAAGTTTTGAACACTATTCTTCTGGTAAGTGAGCAGAATTAATTTAAAGAAAAAAAATGCTTCTCATGTCAGTCTTATTATTTGAATTGAATTGATCCACTTCTTGAAACAGCCTAAATTTAAACGTTATTTCTTCAAGTTCTTATTTCCTGATGCTGTTGACAAACTGGCCGAGGCATTTGAAAGCAGGGCTAGCACTTCATCAGGAAGCAATCCTCCTCCAGAGAATGAAGATTACGTAAGTTATACCAACTGATACTT
>JAOWBP010053484.1:0-11096 GCA_028571105.1 Tragopan temminckii
AAAAAACAACAACAGAGCAAATAATTATGTGTTGAATAATAATTATATTAATATTATAAGGAGATAATAACACAGCAACAACAACACACAACAACAACAACCAAAAATAATTCTGATGAGAAAGAGAAGGAAAAGGAGGATATCAAGCGGAAATAAGTGATGAACGAAAATTAATCGATATTGAATTTATGATGATGATGATGAACGAATCGATAAATCGATCAATAAAAACAAGTTATCGAATGTTGTTTTTTTCGGTTGTTAAATAAATGATGTTTGAGAAAATAGTAAAAAAATGAAATTTTTCAAAAAAATGAATAATTTATAAACTTTGATCTTCCGGTCAAACAGAAAAACGATTGATTTAATTGATGTTTCTTGTTGATTTTTTTTAAATATCTCGTTTAATAATAGGGCAGTGTTTTTTTAATCAAAAAAATTTTCTCAACCATTTAAATGATCTTTATTTGTGGAAAAATAATTTTAGATTTGCGTCATTTACAAAAAAAAAACGGAAACGGAACAACAACACCGCACACAATTTCATGGAAATTTACGAAACGAATGAGAAAAAAATGATGATGAATAATTTGATTATTTTTTAATATAATTTACTGTTGATCACAGAAAACAAATTTTCAAAAAAAATTTAAATTAATTTAAATTTAATTAACTAGAAAGAAGTCCACACTGAATGATGATAATGAAGATGATGATGATGATGGTTGCTTGATGCCTGTGTCAATGAAAAAAAGAAAATAGAGAATAAAAAATATATTTTTTAAATGCTGTTCTTTAAATCAGATAATCGGATTTTGTAATCTAAAGGAAGTTTAAATTTATTTATATATATTTGTGTAGGCGGGGCTTAAATTGTGCAAGCATACGCCCATTAAATATAGACAAACAACAACAACAACCAATGAGAACGAGAAATAATTACGTATTTATAATAAGAATATATAAGATAAGAAAAAAAAGTAAATCGGATTTAGGAATTTATTATGATTATTTATTAAATTATAATCCAATAATAACTAATAAGGCACAAACACACACAACAAAAACAAAAGCCTAAATATAAATAAGGAAACTGAGAGCATCTTCCAACACACAAATATTATACAATCTTAAGAAATAGTTTTCTAGAAATCTTTCTTGAGAATTTTTTATATTTCATAAAGTGCAAAAAAACCTACACTAGAAAAAAATTATTTGGAGTTATAATTTGCCTGCAAGGTAAATTATTCTGCAGAAAAAGTTTTCATATAGAAAAAACAACCTTAAAAAATAATTTCAAAATCATATTGTTTCTAGGATTCAAGAATTCTTTGGAAAAACAAACTTTTTTATATGAAAAAAAATAGAGAAATGTTTTTTTCCTTGTAAAGTTTTTTGGTGATGTTGTTCTATGGGTGTCCAATCAAATGCAAATGATGCTAGTTTGGGATGTTTTTTGGTTGTGATGCGGCAACCTGCGGCGTGATGTTTTTTTCTTGAGATGTGGTTGGGATTTTTTTTCTTCTCAAAAAACTTTTTTCTAATTCATTGAATTTAGAAAAAATTTTTTTATTAAAGGAAAAAATTTACTTTTGTGACGCAATAAACAACACACAAACACACAACAAATTTTTAAGACATTTTTTTCTGGTTGAGGATTCAAATGATGAGTTTGTTTTTTGTTTGTAAATTAAAGATTTGCTGTGAATTATCAGTTTGCAATCAACAATAACACCTTCACACAAAAATGACAAGTGAAATTGATTTTGAAGATTTAAGATGCTTCTGTAATTTTTTTTTGTTTTCCAAAGTAAATTTGCTTAGTGAGAGAAAGCTTGTGGGTAGTGGTTAGCATCGCAAACAAACATGTGGCAAGTTAAATTTGCAAGGTAAACCGGTGTCTGTCTGTCTCTACCTGTGCCAATTCTACCTTTCCGTTTTTTTTGCATTGATGGATGCTTTCTCTCTCACATAACAACAACAGCTTGAATGCTTGAATCTAAAATCAGTTATTATTTTTTCAATAAAATTCAAAAAAATATCGAATTGCTAATATAAAAAAATAAATGGCAACGGCTGTGCTATTCCATGACCTTTTTTGTTTGAATTTGATCGTTTTTTTATTTCGTTGTTGTTGGCTGCTTTCAAGGTATTCAACAACACAAAAACAGCACGTGTTTTTTTATTATTTCACAATAATAAAAAAATACGCATTCATTTTAGAACAAAATTGTATCCCAGGATTCACACACACAAAATAACTTCCAAAAAAGAAGCAGAATAGCGATCCAAATGACAATTAATCTGGAATCCAAACAACAACCAAAAAAAAACTTTGCCATTTTGGTTTTTTGTGCTGGTTGTTAAGCAATCTTGTTGCTTGCTGACTGCTTGTTTCAACATTTCATATAAAATTCTAATAATCTTCGATTAACGCACTAAACAGTGATCATGATTAATAATAACCAGAAAACTAAATTGCAAACTAAAAATATATATGAAAAAAAAGTTTTGGTTTTGCAATGAAACCGGAAAACTTCTCCCCAAAATGGGAAAGAAAGAAAGGAGGATTTTTTTCGATTTTCTTGATTTTGATTTGATTGTGTTGTGTGGTCGGTCGGTTGGTGGTGCCGTGCCGGATTAATTGTGTCTATGTGGATCGTTTCATTCATTTCGTTCTCGTGTGTGTGTGTGTGTATCATGATCCGGGCTGGATCATATTAAAACTATACCAGTCATGTGCCTATAGGGAGGCTTTATGGCAACAACCAAACAAAAATGACACCAGAATATAATGTGTATTTGTGTGTGGTGTGTGATCCATCAATGATCCATCATCATTAAAGGTGGGGGAATGGTTACAACATTGGTAAACAAGACCCAAAATGGGGACCAATACCTTCAATAATAATGAATGGGGGTGGTGCTTAGGGAACTAATTAGCAGCCAAAACCAAAAAAAGATTGATTAGACCGGGTGGGTTATAATTCAGGATATTCATCAGGATTTTTATATATAAATTCACCATTACGGTTGAAAAGATCTTTTCAACCAAAACAAGAAAAGTTTTCAAGCACACACACACAAATTCAAAACGAAATAACCAAAAAACAACCAAAAAAATTCAGGTACACTTCACAAACAAAAAGTAATTTAAAAAATTAAATTATCACAAGATGGCGTTGAAGAACGTTTTTTAATTTTTTTAATCATCATTTTTTATATAAAAACTTGATTTTTTTAACTGGCCTAGTTCATGTTATTTTCCTATATTGCATTCATCATTTAAATTAATGAATTCTTTTTGGTGAATTCTCTCTATATTTCTCTCATTGGACACAAAGTATCTCCCGTATATGTATGTTCGTCTTTCACTATTTCTTCTTCTTTTTTTGTTCCTGAAATCTTAATGATCCAACATCTTGTTTCAAGAATCAAGTTTGAATAGAATCCACTTGGTGTAATTCATAATAATAAGCACCAGCACCAGAATAAAAAAGAAGAAGAGGAATCCATTTTTTCTTCTCGGTGTGTTTTTTGTCTCTTAAGTGCCGCATCTGTCTCTCTCTCTCTGATTCTCCCTCATTCATTCACTCTCCTGGTCGGGTCTTTTTTCTGGTTGGTCTTGGTGTGTTAATTAATATTATGGAACATTCTACCGAACGGATACTCTACCGAAAAAACGAATAAAAGAATAAGTTCTCTGGAACAAAGATAAGAAGATAAATAATAATAATAATAATAATAATCTAGGCCGCTTGTTTGTCTGCTTTTCTCTCTTTAAAAAAGAAGTTTCCGAAGCCCAGATTCTTTCATTTCCGTTTCCAAAGAATCAAGATTTTTTTATATTTTATTTTATATATAAAAGGTAATTGCTATTTCTACTGAAAATCAGACAAACCTATATTATATTATATTTTGTTTGAGTGTTTGCCAGACACACAGGTAAATATAGCCATTATGGTGGTATATTTTTTAAAATGAAACCATCTGACTATTATAAAAAACACCTGAATAAAACATGTCATTTTATTATATTTTGGTCGGCACAAATCGATTGTCAAAAAAATTTAAATTGTCAATTGTTTTCTTGGTGGGCGTTCACCAGACTACACCTTCACAAATAAAAAAACACACACCTACAAATAATTGTGATAAATTATTTCTTCAACAAGATATTTCTTAGACCCTGCTGTTAGAATTGGTTGCGCAAAGCAAAATGAAAAATGAATTTTTTATTTTGATATTACAAAACTTTAAGTAAAAATAATAACATCACATTTGTAAAAATTCTCTCTTTTTTTTAATTTCCTGTTTTAGGTTTCAAATTTTTTTTGGATATTTCGAAAATCTTTTTTTTAGGCGTGGGAAGGTGTTTGCTTAATAGCTCAATAACCAATCATTTATTTAAAATAATAAAAAAAATCCCTTTACCGGTAAAAGATTTTTTTTGGAATGGATCCAGTTCCAGACATTCCCCGCCTGTAGAGGAATCATTTCCATCGCTCCAGGTTGTTTAGGGAGAGAGAGATGTTTACTTGATTGTGAAAATGTTTGATTTAACCTAAAAAAAATCCTGAACCAGTTTTTTTGCACACAAGGGACCCAGCCAACCAAAAACAAACTCCAAACCTTTCTTTTCGATCATTTTCATTTTGATTTTTTGCTTTATATTTCTCTGTCTATTCATGTTTCATTATCTAGTCTATTTGTATAATATAAAAACCAACGATCCAGCATTCATGATTGTTGTTTGCGTGTCAAACAAAAATCACCAGAAAAAACCAAACCAAACCAAAAAACAGAACAGAACAATTACGAGACAAGATGACAAAAATGGAAAGTTTTTTTGATTTTTATATATTTTTTGGGGGACAGAACAAAAAAGTTTTTATGGTGAAAATGGATTCTGAAAGCAGCAACAGAAACAAGTTTTGCTTCTGTTCGAATCTACCAAAAAAACCTAATAATAATCCTAATAATCATGGAAAAATGGCCAATATGGAAGCGAGCTCATCACCAAACCAAAGTAACATGTGTTGAAATTGCAGAGAAAATTACTTTTTAGACACCTTGCAATTAAGGCTAATTGAATTTTATTTTGTTAAAATAATTTTTTTTTTAATAAATTGATTGAATTTTTTTCTGAGTGATTTTTTTCTCGTGGAAAACTTTAAAAACACACCTTTTTTTAGAAAAAAAGTTGCGCAAGCGCAATATTTTAGGAAACAAAAATATTTAGAAACAAAAGC
Source organism: Tragopan temminckii (assembly GCA_028571105.1). NCBI lineage: Eukaryota > Metazoa > Chordata > Aves > Galliformes > Phasianidae > Tragopan > Tragopan temminckii. The sequence goes on from JAOWBP010053484.1 coordinate 5,253, forward strand.
CAAAAATAATAAATTCACAATATACTTACACAAAGGCAAAAAGGTATGTTTTGAGTGTGTTTGTGAAAGTTAACGAAAAAGTGAAAGTTTAGCACCGAAAACAAATTTTTATTATTAAATGTAATGATGAATGATCGGAAAATGAATCAAGGAATGGGTATATGAAATTCTCTCCATACACACTCAATTTGAGAGACACAACGAGAGACAGAATTTCATCAGAATCGTCAGAATATAGATTCGATTCTGTTTGTTTGTGTCAGAATATTCTTTCAATTTTTTTTCTTTGGTTGAGGAAAGAAGAATCGAAATTGTGAAGAAAATTGAAAAAAATTTCTTCTTCGTTTTTTTGTGTTGTTTGAAGACCCGAAAATGAAATGTGACAGGCCCACAGTGTTTGGTACACGCACACACTAACACAGAAGAAGCCCAGAAGCTAACCCAGAGCCAAAAAGAAGAGCAGAGCAGAATTTTTGGAATTCTGGCAAAAAAAAACGAACCAATCCACCACCGAAAAAAAACAGACTAGACAAGAGAAGAGTGGAGGTGGCGGTTTATTTTTTGATGGATTCGTGGCCGAGAAAAAAAGCTGGTCAAAAGAATCCACTTTTACCCCTCCGAGCACACACACACCGAAAAAATTAATAATTTAGATTCTTATGAGGAATAAAAATAAAACGAAGAATGCACCAATCAAAAATTGGATGTTTGATTTGGTTTTTTTCTCGTTGTTTTGTACAAAAATCACTCAAAAAACCAAGAATCTAAAAACACACACACAAAACACATCAAATTACAAATTAATTTTACTAATGATGATTTTTGATTGAATCTTCACTATTTTTTTTTAAAAAAATGTGATTTAGATACATGAAGTGTTGAGATGATAATGGTGTTGTGTGTGTGTGATAGGGTTAGAGGTTGGTATCCACCATCGAATAATGATGATAATAATGATGATGGTTGATAGTTGATGAAGTTGTTATTATTATTTTTTATTTTCAAGCAGTTACAATTCAGGTTTCATTTGGATTCTTTTTTTAAGGATCCAATTCACAAACACACAACACACAAATACACATAAAAAACAGAATAATAGTAAATGAAGAATAGAAAAAAACGACGACTACAAGAATACAAAAAAAAAAGAAAGAGAAAGTAGGGCGCACACACGCAACCAACCAACCAAACAACCAACCAAAAAAAAGAAGGAACCAGAAACAGAATCAACAACAAGAACAGAATCGACCCAACACAACAGCAGACTCAAGAGAATTCTGGACCATTTTTACATCATCATTCTTCTTCTACTCCTAGAGGATTCTTTTTGAGGAGTAGTAGTAGTAGTGATGGTGGTGGTGCTCGTTCCAAAACTATTACTCATGTTCCAGTAGCATAATAATGCTGTGCTATGGAACAGAATGATTCTAGCAGCAGCACCAGCAGATAGATACAAGAATATTCTTTTACCACAACTAGGAATTATATATAATAATACAAAAAATATATTAATAGTGGAATCCAATATAGAAACTAGAATCTTTCTGCAGATCCAGAATCATAGAGAGAGAGAGAAAAAGAGAGAGCACTTACCATATTTTTCTGGTCTTCAGGATTCATTTTGGATATTATTCCATATTATTCCATCATCATTCTTCTTCTTCTTGTCGTCATTTTTTTTATAAAGAAGAAATATTCTCTTGGAACGTTGTTGTTATGTTGTTTTTATTTTGGAATTCTGCTACTACCAGAAAATGTACGGTGCTGCTGGTACCCAAAAAAAGCCATTCAATGTGCAATGAATAATGTTATTCATATGCCACTACTACTGAATATTCTTTTAGAATATCGAGTTGAGTTGTGAATAGTTATATACAAACACACAAATATCGATTCTTGAAGAAGACATGCACATACACAGACACAGAGACACATAGACACTCACCAGAAATACTCAAAATCAATCTCTCTCTCTTTTTTATGGTTGTGGTAGTGGTTCACCAGAAGAACAAGAAGGAAAAAACATGCACAAAATTCAATGCCGAATATTTTTTGCTGGGGTAGAGAGTTTCTGGAACAAAAACAAACACGCCCACCAAAAATATAATTCACCAATACCACTACCACACACACCAAACACTACTCCACCTCCCCTTTTTTTACAAATAGAAAAATATCATTTTTTTTTTTTGGAACCCCTGTACACTTCCAAAAGCAAAAATACACTAGCTAGCTTTGGCTGGCGTTTGGTATGGTGCTGTTTTGGCCACCGAACAACAACGAGAGAAAAACAAAATAGATACGTGACTTTTTTTATATATACAACATTCACTCCCAAAAGGAAACAATAACACACCAGCCAAACACACAACGACGAAACACAACAACAACATCCAAAAAAACACAATCTAAAACATAACAACCAACATAGCAAACAGAAAACAAAAAAAAATTTCACACCAGAAAATGTGTGTGTGTGTGTGGCTGTTTGTAAGCTTTGAATTTGGTGTTTATTATAACGGTACATTTTCTCTATATCTGAAAATAATTGTGGTAGTGGCATCATAAATTTCAATATATAGAAATTCTTTACAGGAAAATATCTATGCTTTTTCTGTTTTTAAATAGCCATTAGTATTAGTTTTGTGTTTTCACTCGTTTTCATTTTAGTAGAAGCGGCATTCACCAAAAAAACAAAGTGAAATACTTCCTCTCCTATACTTTCTGCATCGTTTTTCCTAAGGTATAACTAACATAACTAACAGATGAACAAAAATATAAATTCCGTTATTTTTGTTTGTTTGTTGTATACGGTTATGCCACTACCTTTCCCCATAGACACAAAACATAAAATTTAGAGTTGATTGCTTATGGTGATGTGTTTTAGGTTTAGTGTGATTCCCTAACCCAATCCTTCTCCTCTTTCTCTCCGGTACAGATAAAAAAACTTTTCTCATTATAAACCAGAATCCACACACACACACACACACACAGACACGATTAAAGATACCAGAAATTTTTTTCACAGGCGTGTAGGCGTGTTTGTGTGGGCGTTTACAAACAAACATAACTTAATCCTTCTTTTTTACTTATATTAAGGTATTTTTTTATGAATTCCAAGAAAAATAAATACCGGCCAACCAAGATACAAAGACAAAAAATAAATATTTTAACCCTTTTTTTTAATTTTGTTATTATATTTGCTTGGTTGTGGTCTGCCGAATAGGGGCGTAGCACAAGAATATTCTTTGGTCCAATAATGCTTCTACCTCAATTTATAATGTATATGAATATGTCTGTATGTTTTATTATATTTATGAACAGACCAATCAAGTTTTTGAACGCATGCGCTTTAAAAAAAAATATAAATTTTTTTTTGAAATGATTGTTTTTCTGCATTCGTTTTGAATGTTTTTTTCTCGGTGCTTATTATTATGTATTTTTCGTTTCGTTTGCTGTCAACTTCATCTTGAAAAGATAAATTATCAGATTTTTTTTGATATTTCTCTCCAAAGAAAGAAAGAAATATAACTTGAAACCAGAATTAATCTCTGTTATTTCGTTATTTAGTCATCAAGAATATTTATATTTTTTTGATTTAAATAGACAAATTTTATGCATAATAAAAGAATATTTTATTCTGCTTGTGCGCTCATAGAAATTGTGTGTGTGCGTTGGCAAAAAATACATCAAAAGAATCGAAAAAAATATAGAGAGAAGAGAATATTCCCTGGAGGAAAATTCAAGAAGCAAGCAACCAAAAAAAAAATTTCGGTTCCATTTTGGAAAATTTTTTTCTTTCCAGTTCAATGCAGGTTTCATTGCAATTTTGTGTGTGTGTCTACTTTTTTCTCTAGTTTTCTGACCGTTTGACCCTTTGGATTCTGATTTTTTGTTAAAAAGATTTTTTTGTGAGTGTAATTTTAATAAAATATATGCTGGATATATTTTTGGTGGTTAGTTTTTGGTTATGATTGTGGTGCTCGTGGTGGTGGTGGCTACACTGTATCCAAATGGGAACGCACTCTAAGGTGCACACCAACATAGAGAAAGAAGATATGAAGATTATACCATACCATACCATACCATTATATACCAAGGGCCGTTTTCATTCGCTCATTTCGTGTTCAAATTTTTTCTGCTTTCGTTGTTGTTTTCTTTCTCTGGTTCTGGTCTCATTCACTTTCTCTCTTTGGCTCTCTCTCTCAAAACAATATTCATTATTCATGACTTATAATAATATAACACACACACACACAGCATACAGCACCACCAACAAATGCACTATAGCTTGGCTTACCTGCCTACTTGCAGAACGATCCTGGAACATATAAAATAAAGCAGCAACATAACACACAAAAAAACTACGACAACATAGAAGACGAAGCAAAAAACCTAAAAGCTTAATTATTGAAAGTGGAATTATAGAAAAAAATATATATATTTTTTGGAAACAGAATGGAAACAAACAAGTGAATTATATGTTAGTTTAGTTTTGTTTTCAAAGAATATGCCAAAATAAAATATTATTATTGTTCGGAAAGTAATTTCGTTTTGAATGAATTAAATTATAATGGTTTATTAATGGATAAAATACGAAACAACTTTTTTTACTCAACCAATAATGCCAGTGAAACAGGTAAAAAAAGTCTCGTTTCTAATAGCGCGTTTCCAATTTGAAACCTTGGAACCAAGAGAAGAAAAATTCTATGAAAACCAAAAATAGAAAAATCATCATCAAACCAATCGTCCAATTCGTCTTGTTGTCATATTTTTTTGTTCGTGTTTAAATGTCTTCTTTAAGGTCAAACATATATAATAATTTGGAACCATTCATAAATGACAGAATTATACGAACCGGAATTCTATACACCTGTATAATAATAACCATAATTATTACGTCATTTATGAACTAGATAACAGGAACTGGAAGAACCTCAAGAAAAACAGGTTAAACATTAAAGTGATAGTGAAAGAAAATTAAATTAGAATTAAAATAATGCATGCTGAAAATGATGGTCCTGATGGTTCTGGTGATTCAGGTGATTTAGGTGATTCGTCATCTGGAAACAAGATCTAAATGTTTTTTTAGTTTTTTTTAAACAAAATTTAATTGCAAACACAACCAACAGACCGAACAGATCAAGAAACAAGTGAACACAAAAGATTCAAGCAAGCAAATAACTTTTTTGTTTGTTTCCTATTAAAAAACAAACTTTTACAAAAACAAGATGCAGGTAAAATTTCCCAGGTGTGTGTGTGTCTGTGTGTGCATGTTGTTTTTGCCTTTAAGCAACATGTTTATGAAAGTTCACATTTCAATTGAAACCGGACACGGATATCATTAGTGTCTTAAAAAATTCAATTCATAAACAACGTTATTTATTTTTTTAAAAAAATAAATAGAATTTTTTTAATTTAGTTTGGTGTTTTTTTTGTTGGAGAATAATTTTCTCATCAAATTTCTTCCCAGAGAAGTGTGAAAAGCAAAAAAAAACAAAATTTGCACTCGAAAAACAGAGCAGCCTAAGGGTTCCAAAACCAAACCAAACATCTGCAGATTCTTGCTAACAACAATCATCATCATCATTGAATTTATGAATGGCTCACTGATTCTTTGAATGGAAATTCTTCATTTTAGCAATGGAGATTCTTCTTTAGGAATCATCCATCCAAAAAAATAAAAAAAAAAATAATAATATTTTTCACACATTTTGGGTTACAACAACATTTACACATAAACATATACACACACACACCCAGAGAGAGTGAAGCAAGTACATTTGTTCATCATTTTGGTAGCGAGAATCCATGGATGCGTCAAACGACATCCACCAATTGCAT
>JAOWBP010053486.1:0-11093 GCA_028571105.1 Tragopan temminckii
GGAGTCAGGGAGAGTGTAAGTGGGGGAAGTATCGTATATTTCCCATGTCCTTACTGAGGCTCACTAATGCTTGCAGATGTTCTTGAATAAAGGACACGAGACCAGATGGACCTCTGGTCTGAGGTAGTTCTAGACACTCTTAAATTCCTAATTCAGAAACAGTGGTAGAACATTCATATAATATATATGTTTAAAATATGAAATTTGAAATGTTCATGTAAAAGATGGAAAGAAACTGATACTGAATATAAATTCCTGTCAAAATAAGAAGCATGTAGAAAGGCAAAAGAGTCGATTATAAATGGCTAACAGATGTAAAAATAATGAAGTTTTAAAAATAAATAATCATTATAAGATGTACTTTTTAGCTATAACCACGATAACTTCTGCCAATGTAATCTTATTTCAACGCAATGGAATGTGGTTTTAATGTGATCCTTTCCAATTTGTCCTTGGATTTTACATGTTGAATTTGTATTTGAAATCAGTAAAATCTTACTGATTCAATTTCTTACATTTATAATTTAGATATTTTTTGAATTACATATAGGAGATATAAAAAACTACAGTGTATTTGGAATGAAGCAGAAAGGCTGATCCTTGGTCAAACACTTTTTAAATGTTTTTATTATTACTCTAGACAGTGAGACAGTGAGATGAAACCTTTGTTGGTAAATGATGTGGATACAAAAGCAAGTAATACAAGAAATGGAGAGAAACATGGTGACCTTTTAAGAACTGCCATTATAGAGTGATTTCAGATTCCGAGTTTAGTGGTCAAAGTCAGAATCACAAAATACATATTTTTCATAGTAAAATGTTTGTGAAACTGGAAAGCAAAGGGTGCATATCACAAAATGAGGTGGTTTTGTAAACTGGAAAATAGTTGGACTTCTTTCTAGTTAATTACTTCTCTTATTGTAGTACAAGTGCAAATGAACTAGTATGATCCTTGTAAGTATGATCCTCAGTAAGAGCAATGCTGGGCAGAGGCAGAAGAATGTATTTACTGCACTGACTAATTGACTGCAGAGAATCAGGACTGATACTGGAATGTTTTGTCCATGTGCTGAGGTAGATTTGGAATCACTGTATTCCCCTTCTCTATTCCCCAGAATTCAAGGAAGGACAACATAAATTATCCTGGGGATTGGAAAAATGAGCTGTTTGAGTGCCAACTATTCATTCAGCTGTGAGAAGGAAGTAGCTTTAGTATTATGTAGAGACATTTTTATAACGGAGAAATATCAGAAGTCTTGGACTTGACAACAGTCCTGAAGACAGTTAAATGCAGATAAGATTTTATCTGGAGGTGACATGGCCTAGATCAGGTACTTTTAGATACTACAGAGAGCAGACATTTTAAATGCAGTCTTATTGTGTCTTGCTCAGCACCGACATAGTTATGTTTGAGACCCTCAGTAATTTTCTTCCACACATGTGAAAGGACTTAAGCAATTTTTAATTCCTTTCTGCAGAGTGTTTGTAGATTCTCCTTGTTCTCTGCCTGACTGCTTTACAATCCTCAGACTTGGAGACTCAGACTCAAGGGCTTTGGAATGAAAAATGCATTGTGAGAGAAAAGAGAAAGCAAGCTGCAAACAGGGTGTACATCTGTATGAGAAAGATATGCTCTCATTTGCTGAAGGGAAGAGTTGCAACATCCTGATATTTTCCCCATTTCTACAGCAATCTTTTTTTCCCGTTATCTTTCAGACGTTTTATGTGTGCCTTCTACATGTGCACACTGTGGGTTGCAGTGTACAGAAAATGAGACTTGCTTCTCCTGAAGCTTGCTTCTCTTGACTTGCTGTCTTACCACATGCCTAACTCCATCAGAGCATCTAGTCTTTAAAATGTCCAACTTACTTTTCTTGTCAGTGCATACGCTTTGCTTTCATTTGTTTATAATCTTTGCTGACTGCAAGGCCCGAGAGAACTGGAGGAATAACATGCTGGAAGGCCTTCTCTACATAGACTGTTGTTGGGTCTTTCAGCACATAAATAATTAACTTCCTCCTTTGAAATTCTAGTGATTATGTAGGAGTTAAGCAAGGTGTAATGATGAAGGGCTTTCACAGAGATGAGCAATGTCTGTGATGTTCAAGAATTACAGTTTCCTAGGGTGTACGCAGCAGACTTGGGGCAACTGTAGGATCTGGAAAGGAACAGAAGTTAAGAAACTCCTCTTCAAAGGTACTGTTGTGCCCAGACTTACTGCTGATTGGTAACTGTAGATTTTTGTCCTGAGGTCATTTTCTCTTTTTACTTTGCAATTTACTTTTAATGTATTCACATACTTGTTCTGCCTGCTGAACAGGCAGGTGAGCTGGAATTTAGTTATGCCTTTTTGCTGCAAGTGGGAAAGTTGTTTTTATTAACCAGTATTGATGGAATTCCAGTGGATGTGTGTGGATTGTAATATATTGTTTATCATTTACATTCTGCTGCAAGGAATGATAGATTCAGGAGGGGTTTGCCTACACTTGCCAGGATTTAGGGACGGCAAAAAACAAAATTTATAAAAACGAAACACTGGGTCTTTTGTACATTGAAAGGAGGCTGGTGACTGGCAAGAAAAATGTATTTCAAGCTGCAATTTGACAGTCATTTGGAGCTGATCTACTGCTGTGGTGCTCTTGAAAGGGATTCTACAACTGTCTAGCATGACAGTGCGGACTATATTCCCATCTGTCCGTGCTGGACGCTGGCACTTGTCATGTGGCAAGGTGAAAGGCCAGAATTGCTCTTTTAAGTGACAGTGAATCTCTGGGTTTGTATAATTGAACTGTGAAACTTCACCAATATGTTTAGTACTAGATGGGAGGAGCGAAGAAGCTAATAAGGTGGGTAGGAAAAGTACTTCTCATACAGATGACAGTGATTTAAAAGCCACCAGGCCAAAGTTTTGGCAGAGCTAATTTAATCACCTTAAATTTCACTTTAAGCTGTTATAATTGCTGTGTGCATGGAGAAAATTTCACCAAGGGTGAGGTTGAAGATGATAATCTAGTCCCTGTCTGTAAGAGCCTGGGAGTAATGTGAGAAGCTCAGACAAATAATTAAGTTTTCAGCCTTTAGTGCTTCTCCACCCCTAATGTTCATCCCTGATTTTACTGCTGTGAGAAACTGTGCTGGTGCATTGTGAGTTTTTGTTCAAGCTGTGACAAAAGTGTGCTGCATCACAGAATGCAGAATTAATGCTGAATGAAAGAAATGAGTCCACTCAAAAAGGGACAGCAAATTCTCCTTAAATATTATCTGGGCCTTTTTCATTATTCTGTACTAAGCTAAATATAGAACCTGCTTCATAGGAATGGTGAACCCCATAAGAGTTTTCCAGTGACTTGGAGTGAGTGGCCTTTCTCCTGCAACATTGAATCCTCAGCATGGAGCTAGAGTTCTGATATGTGCACTGAGAGCACCCCCAAAGTAACAGAAAGCTTTCAGTTTTGGGCTGTTCTTCAACTTCAGAGGACTTTGTGATTTCCAAGCTTTGTAGTGGGAGTGATCAGTACAGAACACCCTTCTTCAGGGGTTTTAGGGCTGTACAGTATTTGAGGGTAGGGTTCTTCAGGCAGCTGGGCCAGTCATGCAAGAGTAGAGATAGGCCACCTATGAGGAAATTGTCCTCTAGCAAATTCATTATGGATTTCAGAGTGCTTCAGAGATATAAAATAAATTTTCAATACAATTTCTAGTTTTTTATGTTCATAAAAAGAGAGAATCACAAATACTTGATGATTGCTTGGATTCACAGAAGAACCTTCTATTATTGTTGAGAAGTTACTCTTCAGATACTGGCTTTATAATGTTATATGTGTTAATTCATACCTTTATTCAGCTTGTCTTTAATGTTGGATTTTTCTATTATGTTTTCAGAAAACACTTCAATTTTTCTGTCTGATTCTTTAAAACTACAATTATAAGAAAAAGATAACCTTTAGGCAAAAGTGTCCCTGTTCTTCCTCTTTTCATGAGTGGTGAAATTAAAAAAGATGACAGGAATAGGCAATTCATATCCTTTATCCTTCAGTTATAAAAATAGAAATTTAAGAACGAAGTTTGCTTCTTGGACTTTTGTGCCAGATGTACTACAGGATAAAAATGCACGGCTAAATCAGACAGTTCAAGGAGTGTGGGATAATACAGGAACTGCATTAAACTTCTTAAGTTGTTATTCTGCAATTTCAGTGTGTTTTGCTACAGAGAAAAATTGTCCTGTTATAGTCTGGTTTTTATATAGATAATGGGTGCAATTCATTTTGCACAGGCTTCATAATTGTGTTTTGGTATATGAATTACCATTTTGTATATGCCTCTTGGCATTTTCATGCAAATTAGCTTTTCATCAAATGTGTTTTTTGTAGAGTGATTTTCGAAAGATTAGTGTTCAGAATAAGTGGATGAGTATTGAATCTGTACAATTAAAATGTCCTCCAGAAAGAGAGAGGAGGAGGTTTGAGGGTGTGTTGAGACACTGTAGTGAGTATACAACTCTTGCAATGACAATAAATGCTTGTGTTGACCCTCTGCTACCAATTTATTTGCCTGTAGTGATACAGATTTTCCCTTAGAAAGCATAAAGACATTAGTTTTTATGTAATTGGTACAAGCATTGAGACATTGATTTCTTTTTGTTTGTAATGTGAAGCATTTTCTCTTAAGAGACAAATGATTTGTTTATTGTGAGCTGGAATCATGACTGTGCGTAAGGCTTTTATTTTCTGCACAGTCAGAGATTGTCTCTAATATCCCTGCTCATTGGCTCTCTGTCTCTTTCTTGCATAACTGTTGCAGAATGCAAGTCATGTTTTCTGTTACTTGTGTATGATCTCCTTTTTGTTTAAGTAAGGAGAACGTGCATTGTATTTCTAAAGGGACTCAAACCAGGTCTGTTTCTTTGTATGGAGCAATCTCTCATTTATTCAAACTATTAGGGACAATTTTTGGTAAACATAAATTATAGATTTGAATGTTCTTCCTCTAAGTTATATAGATAATTTGCATTTATCATTTCCTATTGCATGCATTTTTGATTATAGTGTTAAGTAGTTTCACTGCTCCTGTGAAGAAATTCATATGGGTGGACTTTTTTGCTTTACTGTGAAACCTTTATTACTTTACATGAACGCAGATATTTACCTTTATGGAGCCTGTTGCAGGACTGTAGCAAAAAAACTCCACTATAAAAAACTTAGTTACAGAAGCAGACATCTTGTGTAATTCCTATGATAAAATAATATTTTCCACCTTCCAAAGATAAAGTGGTAGCATGCTGTAAGTTACTCTAAAGATGCTTGGGCTGTATTCTGTTCCTGTATAATTTTTGATATAATCATGGATATTTGGAAATCACTGTAATTAAAGGGAATGTGATCTCTGCTGATGTGTGAACTTGTATATAAGAATATCGATTTATTCTGTATTCTGCTGTCAGTTGTAGAAATATCTGGGGATGGAAAAAGTTGTAATGCAGAACTCCAAGCAGAATTAGAACTGTGAGTTCAATTTCCTCTTTATAAAACACAATATTTTTTTCAAAGAAAATACTGGAAAATTAATGGAAATAGATTAAGATTGCTGAAAAATGAGAGGACTTTGACAGAAGAAGTAAGTTTCTCTCATTCTTACTCCAAGCAAAAGAAACAGTAGTAATCAAAATGGATGGAATAAATTCATCCACCTTAGTGTTCTATCTAGCAATGCTATGGCCCTGTTACTGGCAGATCAACGTCTATTAAATCATTAAAAATAATAATTAAAAAAGCCTTAAAATTAGATTAGAGCTTTTTGTTTTTACAGCAAAGCACATTAGTATATTTATGCTATTTATTTTTGATGCATTAATTACTGTATGAATTATTATGATTTTTTATAGACCAGAAGGGTAAGAAATATGCATCACAGTGGTCTTCTGTCTGAAAATTGATATTTTCAGGATTGGTTTCTTTTAACCGTAACTTTGACTGTTCCATGCCTACACTTCACTTTGGGATAACTTCTTTTTTTGTTTAATCTTTAGAAATGTGGCCTGATTGTGTTGTCCATTCGCCTTATTTGACGCTCACTCTTAATGATCATTCAAACTGTTTATTTTGACCAAATTCAACAGAAAGGTAGCATTCTTAAACTTCCTGTGTGTTTTGTAAAAAGTGTTATGTGCAGTATACAAAGTTATCTTATTCCTTGTTCCCTTGTGCCCCAGAATGGCTGTGCCCTGGATTTGAGCTGCATGGCAGCCAGCAGGCATGCTGGGCTGCTGCCAGGAGGCACCTTGAACCAGCCACTGTCTGGCTTAAATTGTGGATGTGGTGTGGGAAAGGCCAAGGCAGGTCAGGAGGTGCAGGGGTGGCACGGAGACCAGAGAATTAATTTCTTACTTGGCAGGGACTGCAGACGCTGACTTCCCCTGTCAGCCCTTTATATTTCTGCGACTTGTGAAAAAATCAGTTAAGTCTGAAATCAGTGATAAAAGTTTTTGTTCACAACTCCAGTTTAATGCAGCTTTGAGTAGAATCATTAGGTTTTTGGTAGCCTTTCCAATAGTATTAGTATTAAACATATTTTTCCAGTCTTTTGAATTATGAATGAAATGGAACATGTCTTCTAAAGTATTTTGTGACTTTAATGAGCTTTCATTTGATTTTGTCTGTTTGTGGTCATTTATTCAGTCTCATTTTGACATCCATTGGCATTTCTTTAGGAAGGATTCAAATGTTATTAGTAATGACTCTCTTCCCTTCAAAAGATGCCTAGAGAAGCACTGTAACTTAAAGAAATTACAGTAATCAATACAGAGTTCTTGTATCAGTGTACAGTAGTGAATATTTTATGTGGTTAAAATTTGTTTCTGTTGGAGAAGGCTTGAAACATGCCTGTTTTGAAGGGAGAAGAGTAGACTAGTTTTTGAGCAATGTGTATTACTGAAGAGTAACCAGTAGCGTGCCATATTAGTACAACTATACTGCAGCTCCTGTTTGGGTGAAAACAGGGATGTCAAAGAAGGAAAATTAACCATATCCAGAGATACTGTGATGATCCATTGATATTGAAGCATTTTTGATTCATAGCTTTCAGCCTTTTTTTTTTTTTTTTTTTTTAAATCAGTGAGAAAAAGAGTAGTTAAGAGATTCAGAGAATGCTTGACTGGAGGGAGGGAGCAATGGAGGAAGAGGAAAAGCTATTGGGTTAACATAGACTAATATGACTAGTGTTTCTTCCTGCCCTAATGCTACATTTCTGCACTGTAACAGGATGTACCAGGAAGCACTAAATGTGACAAGAACTACAATCTTCATTTTCTTTGTTAAAACTGGGAGCAGATGTTGTTAACAAGAGAAGGTACCTTCTGGGATTCGGTTTGTTTAGTACAGTGTGACAAATGAAATTTTTAAATGAAATGTCTCTAAATCACAGTATTGCTCTTATTGTCTTTCAGTATACACCAAGATCACAGGGTTTATTTAGTTTTATTCTCTCCAGGATTTCAAGTGATTTACTAAAAGACCTTGAATGAGTACTTGCCAAGGTGGTATTTTTGTTGGAAATAATGATGGCCAGCCAAAACAGCATATGTTGCTTTTTGATATACCAGTTTGAGTGTAGTCATCTTGCCTGTAACTTGGTGAGAATTAGTGACAGATATGCACTAAACTTTCTTTAAAACTAATTGTGAAGTAATACCAATTGTTGAGTATTTTTGATCACTATTTAACTGTTGTTCAAAGCAATGTAAGATCTCTTCTAAAATTAACATCTCCTTGAAAACAGTCCTGCTCTTCAATAATGGTGACTGCATATCTTTTCCATTTCAAAAGTTAGCAACAGTTTTTGATTTTTCTTCTTGAATCTAGTTTTACTACAGTTACCTATTCCCATTACTGGTAATTCCCCCTTCCCTCATTAAGAACTTATCTGCCAGAAGTAGCTTTCTAGTACTACTTGTGAAAGTATTCACAGGTAGAAAAATATGAACTAAACTGAGCTTCATGGAGTGTGTTTTTCATGATGTAACCTGTTCTAGCTATGATCAGTCTTTTTTTTTTTTTTTTTTTTGTGGGAAGAAATTTGTCTTTCTCTATACCAGCATCTGCTTAGTAGGGACATCTTGTGAATGGTCATTGACTAGAAGACTTACTGGGGTTAAACTACCTTTCTTAGCTTTGCCCTGGAGTATATTTGGTATATAAGTAATTTTTAAAGATTGGGCTCAACAACTCTCTTTTGCCCAGAGAGAGTGTTCTCCAGCTCAAATGGAAAGGGACTTAGGCATGTGGAGTCTGTGCAAAGATAGCAGTGATAGAGAAATTGGTATGAGGTGGGAACAGGCAAGAGGTTAGCCTGGGGGAGGCATGGGAAAATGAATTTGCAATTTTCACTGTGGCTGTCTTCATCCTAGCAGTTTTGCAGGATCTGACCTTTCTTCCCCTTCACCCTCTTCAGCTCTTTGCCATATAAGCCCTGCATTTGTGCAGTGTGCTTATGATATTACCAGGGGGATCTGTAAGACCTGCTGTGGTTTTCACAGTATCATGGGATATGCAAGAAATTTTCTGTGTAGGTGGTCTCACCAAAATTACCTCTGACCTGGAGTTTGGAGTCTGTGGTAATGTTTAGTGAGAGTGGGCTAGTATGACATAGCCTGAGGGCTATGTTTAGAGTAAACGAAATGGGGAATGAGAAGGAGGAAGCTGATGATTCCAGAGGTTCTTTCAATCTAACCAGGAGGAACTTAGCTGTGATTAGGGTATTCAGTGACTGGAGACAGGGTAAGAAGGCTGAGGCAGGATGAGTATAGCAGTCATTCTGACATCCTGAATTGCTTTTGTCTGAAGGCCTCTGTAAACATGGTCAGCACTAGGTCTCAGATGGCAAGCTTTATGCTGCCAACTCTTCTGTTTTTTTCCTTCCATAAATCCAAAATTATAGTGGAAGCTTTGTGCAGCCAAGCACCACTAGTGAGTGGAGTTTGGAAAAATGAATGAGAAGCCACAGTGGTACTGAGGAAATCATGTGGCTGCAACCGTCTGTAGGAAAAATTAACATCTTTTTAACCACTATCCCACAAAAATGTTTTTGTTTCTGGGAAAAATATAAAGCTAAGGTGGATAGAATACTAAGAGGAATTGAAACATATGTACAGAAGACATAGCTTAATGTAAATACAGCCCCTAACAAACCATTTCACATTTCAGCCTAACAGAAAAATCTGTCATTACAGATGAATTTGGGACTTAAAACAAGTTTACGGAAGGGAATATAACAATGTGACTGGAAATTAAGTTCAGGTTAAATTTCACAAGGTACAATGCACAGTCTCAAAATAGCGGCAATAGATGTGGAAAGTAAAAGAAAAAAGAGTACATGGTGTATGGTAGAGCTGTGGACTGTTCCTGGTTATGAAATACTTTCTTTTCTACGTTTCTGTATCTGTGTATTATTATTATTATTTTCTTTTCCATTTTTTTTAAAAAATAAATGCAATCTTTTGTTTGCCATTTACAGTCATTCTTGTCTTAAACCGTCTTTATAACTTCATATTTTTTCCAGTTGAATTTTTGAAGTATAGGTGCAAAGAGACAACATTCTCAAAATCATAAGCTGGGGTATGGAAGGCATGTTATTTAATCTTACTATGTTATTCAAAAGGCAAATATACACTTTAAAGATATGTATTGTAGCTGTTGCCAGCTTCTGATTCAGCAGTGACACGACTATGTCTCTCCAAGAGGAGCATTTTTTTCCAATAACATAGCATTCTGAATGAATTTTTGATGAAAGACTGAGCAGAAGTCATTAATATTCACAGTGAACAAAAGAAGATCTCTACTAATGTCAACTCTCCCTCCATTTTTCTCTTTATTCCAAACACCGTCCATCATTCTGAACTCTCATTCCACCAGACTGCCCAGAGTAAATACAGAACAAATTCTTCATGCTGATATGTTTTGAACAAGTGCTTCTTAGTTATTTAGAAAGACAAAGCTCTTTCTTGTTTTTAAATTTTTTGAATGAAAGATTAGGACATGTAGGTGGCCTGAGAAGAGATGGTGGGAAACTGAAACACCATATGGCAGAACACGAGGCTGTCCAATTGAAGTCAGGATCTCTACAGACTTCTGATTGAATTCTTCAAACGGGTGATGTAGAGGAAGATATTTCTACACCTTCATAAATTTTAAATAATGACAGACCATATTAAACATAATTAGACTGAAAACCTGTATATGCTCTTTCATAACAAGTGAAGTGAAAACCTTTTGGTCTCTTCCAATTTATAAATGAATTGATACAAATAATGTTTATTTCAGTTTATAACAGGTGATAGAGGAACAGTGTTCAATTCCAAACTACTTTTTCCCATGGACAGAAAATATGAATAGACTTTTTCCAATTCAATGAGCATATTTACGGCTCTTGGCAGGGTATTATTGTGCAATTCAGAATGCGGTAGACTAAACCACGTAGCAGTTCTGTAAAAGAAGGAAACCTGGGTTTTAACTGTTAACATTGATTTACTTTATGATCTCATCTTCTGTTTATACCTAATTGCTTTTAAAGTTTAAATAACTTCGGTCTGTTTTTTCGAGCTCTCCACAACTCAAAGAAACCTGTTTTTTGTATCTGTAATACATATACTGATTACAGTGGTAGAACATATCAGCTCTGGATCTCTGTGGTTTGCCTAAAAAGATCCCATCTTATGGGGTTGTAAAAGTAGCATTTACATTAGTACTGATTTCAGCAGTTTCTTGTCTTTATTGTATTATAGTTTCTGAACTCTTGTATTCTTCAGGTCATCATGATCTGAGTAGGAATAGTTTCAAAGCTTGCATAATTCTACCATTTTCATGCATAAGATTTGTGTATGGTAGACAATTTGTCATATGTTTAATCTTAAACATAATCCCAATTTGGCAGAAGTAGACTCTTAGGTCTTAATTTCACAGGGTCTATATTGATGTGAATATGATGGCTATCTACATGAGATAGCCATGTACTTTGTTTTAATTATTTTTAAATCTTAGAACCTGTTTATTTCTGGCTAGAATATAAGAGATGAGTAGTTGATTAAGATACATAATTAGTCT
>JAOWBP010053487.1:0-11093 GCA_028571105.1 Tragopan temminckii
GCTCCTCTTATAAGCCTATGGTTACTCCTTGCTCTTGCACCCTGGCACATCCATGCCCAGGAGCCTCGTCATGCTGCCCAGCCCTCCCACAGGAAGGCAGCTGCAGAACAGTTTGCCCTGTGCCCCAGAGCAGCACCCAGGGCTCATCGAGTCAAAAAGAGAAAAAAAATAGGAGGACACCCATGTGGGAAATGCAGAGAAAATGAAGCCAGAGGGCTGCGTGTCCCCACGCTGCCAACATGGAAACCCATCCCTGGTGGAAGCCACAGCAGTGCCTCTAAGGGAGAGGGGCACACTGACGCTGCTGGGAGGCTGGAGTCCCCTGCAGAGCCCAAGCAACCTCCTCCACCTCCTCCCAACGCTGTCCCTTCCCAGCAGGTTTCTCCCTGAGCTTCTCTCATTCCAGCCCTGCAGACATAGCACTTTCCTTCATCACTCTGCTTTTGCAGTCCTGCTCTACCTGCAGGTTTTAAGTCCTAACCCCACCTGGGTCCAATCGAGCCCTGGGGCACCAGGTGTAGCACACAGGACTGGGGCACAAATCCAAGCTTCATCTCTGCTGCCAAGGAAACGAGGGAAAGTTAGCTGAAATTTGTCTTTAGTGTTTTGGTTCTTTGCTAAACCACCTCACACAACAGCTGAGCCAGCACAACGCCAATCTCTCCTCAGGGATGGGGCTGATCTTAAAACACAAACGTGTCCCATTTAAGGGACAAGGCACTGAAAAACAAACAACCTCACCTGCAGCTGCAGGTGCCGAAAGCAGAGCTGTACAGAGACAGAGCTGCTGTCCTCCTCCTCTACAACAGATGCTGAGGCTACAGGTCAGCTCCCAGAGGATATTGATACCATTTGCCCGTGGCATGGCAGGAGCTCCCACCTGACACATTGAAGAAGGGCCAAACTCACCAGGGTCTCGCAGAGTCACCAGCAGCAGCAGGAGACAGCATTTCTCCAGGCTGAACAAATCCTTTACTGCTTCCAACTGCAGATAAATGCGTCCTTCCTTGGGTGGATGCTCTAAGCTGGACCTGGACACTTCTCCCCCTTAAACCCACTGACTAAAGGAAGTTTAATGTCAGGAGAAAAAAAGAAAAAAAAAAAGAAGAAATGGGGCTAAAATGCAGTTTCTGCTTTGGTTATTACCCAGCTTTGCTCTGGTGTGAGCAGCTCCATGTTGAAGGGAGGTACTGAGCTTCTTTTCCCCTAGAAAAACGAAGGTGACTTGTTTCTCCTTGGCTGTTGGTTGCTCTCCCAGGGGTGTCTGAAGACACTCTCCCTGCTCACACGCAGCTGCTATTCTAACCAGAGAGTCACCGTGCACACACGTGGTTTGTCACAAATCAGCTCATGTTTGCAAGCAACACCCAGACTGCCAACACAACCTCAGGGAGCAAAGAAGAGCTCTGACAGCACACTGACAGCACGGAGAACACGGCCAGCCTGCTCACCCACAGCCTCAGCAGTGGCACAGGGCTTCCCCGGTGCCTTGCAGGCAGAGGGAGCAAACGAGCCCTTACTCCCTCCTCCTTGCAGGGAGAATCTGGCACTGAGCAGTCCCACGTGTGCCAACCTCATACGTGCACACGTGTGCTTTTCTCTGGGGAGTTCACTGCAGCATCTTTTCTCTGTCCCAGCTGCTCTGCCTCCATTAAGAGGAATTCATGGGTTAAGGATGATGGTGAAGTGAGAAATAGTAACAAACGAAATCCAAATGCCTTCCTGGCAGTCCAGAGTGACAGTAACAAGGACTCAAGACAGGCTCCTCAAGTCTGGCTCCGAGCAAGGCCTGGAGCTAGCTGTACTATCTGCTGGTGCTGGGCAAGGGCCGCTCTCCCCCCGGTCCCCAAGAGCACAGCCCAAGAGTTTGTCCTGATCAGTGTTCTCCACAAAGGCCGGAGGGGACTCTGCCACACTGCCATTTGCAATGCAGTTCTTGCCATTGGGTTTTGCTTGGCTGCCTGAGCTCTCCACAGCCTCAGTCTGCTCAGCAGGGGAAGGGCTGGAGTTGGAGGTCCCATCCTCCTGCACAGGGACGGGGGCAGGAACTGCGGCTGCCTCTGTGGCAGGGGAACCATCTGCAGGAGCAACCACAGATGCTGAAGTGACCTCAATGGTGATGGAGCCCACAGCAGTGTCCGGGTGGTCGCTGCTCACCCTGATGCGTGCGACCAAACCGGAGGCAGCAGAAGCAGCAGCATCCTGAGGGCTCCCAGCAGCCACGGCTTCGTGCACCACGTTTGGCTCCAGGAGGGAAGAGCTCAGGTCAGAAAGAAATGAGGCCTCTGTAACGATGGCAGCTGTCTCAGCAACCCAGTTCAGGTCGCTCCCAACAGAAGAGGCTGCGGCTGTGGTGATGATGCTGGAGGCCTCGCTGGGGGCCAGAGCTGCTGGGCTGCTGCTCTCTCCGGAGGGGCCAGCAGCCAGGTGGGGCCGATGGCCCCCCACCTCTGCCCCAGCTGGGGTAGTGTTGTTGTTGAGGTTGTCTTGGAGAGTTGTTTGAGTGCCCTGGCCCACCTGCTGGTTCTGCAGCAGCATCTCCTGGATTCTGATCTGCCGGAGAATAGCTGGCAGCTCGTAGTGGTGGAAGAAGTAAATCATTGAATGCTGGAGATGGTAAAGGGAAAGGAATCACTCAACAGGTTTGGGCTGCAAGCCTAGACACACCTCGCAAAACTATTCTGTCATCCCTATGTAAAGACAGTAATCAGAGAATCTGGATGCTCTAAGACCTTATCTGAAATTTTGCAAAGATTTATCCCTTCTATTTGAGCTCCTGCAAACTGCTGTCAGAGAGCAACTCCAAGAGTTCTGAAGACAGGTGATGGAGTAGGGGTGAGAGTGAGGCTAAAGGCATTTCCCTCCAGCCCATCGTCAGCTCCACGTTTGCATCTCACAGCACAGAGAGGGAGCAGCTCAGCACAGATCTGATCCATTCCTCAGCCTCTACACAGGAGATTCTCAGTGGGATTTATTTCAGAGATGAGACAGGAATCCTTCCCTAACACTTCCCAAAGCTCACTTGACATCAGCCTATTGTCAGTCACACGGCTGATGTGAAGAGTGACCAAGTCCTGCAGTGTGACAGCCTCCTCCTGTCACTCCATTTCCAAACCTGACACCCAAACACAGTTTGACACAGAATTTGATTAAGCCCAAACCACAGCTTTACACCACTTTTTGACACTGCTGATTACGCACACCATGCTGCTGCCATTTCAATTGCACGCAGGCAGACCCCTTTGAGAGGTACAGAGTGACCAGGACTGAACTCACAGGATGGCACCTGTCCCCATGTGTGGATGCACCAATATGAGCAGAAACAGCAGCTACTCACCTGGATGAACAGCCACGAGGTGACCAGAGCCAGGCTGCTGTACTGCCCGTTGAACCGATAGTGGTAGGCATAGAAGGCAAAGTGGTACAGATAAAAGAACCTGCACAAAAAAAGCAGTAAATATCAGGATACATCAGTGGACAGGGCAAACCTGAGCTCCTCTCTAGTCATAACTCTATTCTGAGCTGATGCATTTTGCGGAGGGAGGTGCAGACTGCCATTAATGTGTAATTAGCATGGCTTCACTGTGAGCAGGTCTTCAGCCAAGCAAAACAAAGGGGAGGGATGATTCCTGACAGTCATGCTCGAGACCCAAGGTGGAAATGAGTGCACTTTGGACCCAGTGACACATAGGACAGCTCCCAAGGAGATATACAGAAGCTCTGAAGAGCAAAAGTCCTCCTCCAGTTGGAGATCTAAAGAAGGCTCCCACCAGAGACTGGGAGCTGCAGGGAGGTGAGGTCTCTTACCTGAGCCAATGCCTCTTACTCGTATTGGTGTGGCAACAGATGGCATCATACTGGTCAGCCAGCCACACAATGAGGATGATGTAAAATGCAGTCGTGGTGTCGTTGAAGAACTCTGACATAATGGCCTCCATACCTACAGGACAGAGAGGGGCCTGACATCAGCACATTGCAGGGCAGACAACAGTTGCATTGCAGCAAAAGTCTGCACGATTGCACGGCAAAAAAAACAGAGCAGGAAAAAAAATGATCTCTGTTTAAAACAACAGCTAAGGTCAAGCAAGTTTCACTGCTGACTGAAGTCACCACACAGGCCAGAGGATCAGCTGGCTCTGGACAGCAGAGATCTCAGTGGTTTTGTGTCTTTAAAACCCAAATTATGCTAATGGAATGTGGTTATACAGAGTGTGAGTCTGAAATGAACTAGAGTGAGGAATGGGCAAAGCTTCAGTTTGTGTGATTTCCAAATAAACTGGTTTTTCAGGGGACTCAGAATGACAATGCAGCTCACTGTGCCATCAAATCCCAGAGCCTTCCACCTTGTGAAGGGCAGACACACTAACCATCTGCTGTGACCAGGTCACAAAAGGGAATTATACCTCCTACAGATCCCAGAGGGACTTGCAACACAGATACAAGAAGTGAGCATGTTCTTACCTACTAGAGCCAGAATGACAGTGAGTAGGGGAGCTGCAGGGAATGCAATTGTCATGTTCATTTCCAGCATCTGTAACAGGTCAACTGCAAGAAGGAAAACAGTGTCACACAAAGAGAACACGAGGCCACGGAACCCTCCAACCCCTGCATCGCTCCACATTCAGAGCACTGCAATACCCCAAATCATACAGAAAATACCTACCAATGAAGACAAAGATCTGATGGTGCGAGTAGCGCAAGAGCATCGAAACAGACAGAGTCTGAAATAGGAGAACAGAAGCCACTGTCAGATTCCTGTCAGATTCCCATCACAGCAGAGGCTCAGGCAGGCAAGCTCGGACTCGTAATGTTGCTGTGCATATCCCATATTTGTTAGTTTGAGCTACACAGGCCAATTTCTCAAAGAGTAATTAGGGCTTCACAAACAGCAATTAATCTTCGTATTACTGCTGTAAAATAGACAGTAAGTAATTTGTTTGCAAAGAGACTGATTTTGAATATTTGAGCAGAGGCCAAACCAAACAGCAGCAGAGCTGGAACTGAGGTTTCTTCCTATTCTGCATCTGTGCTCCTCCCAGTAGCTCAAATTGCCTGTCTGACAAAAGTCACCCTGCATTGTTTTGATTTCTTCTCTCACTGGCCATAACATGCTCTTTGCTTTTAGAACTCTAAATACCCACACGGGGGGGGGGAGAAGAGCAGAACTCCATCAGCTTAGCTTTAAATGCAGCTATGAGCTCAGGCCTTTGCTGTAACAGCAAACCTTGCCCATGTGCTGGGCTCAGAGTCCAGGGAATGCCCAGCTCCTCCCAACTTACAAATATGACCATGATGACAAAGGCTGCCAGGTAGGACGTTCTAGCCATCCACATGCTGACAAAGCGATAGTGCTCCCCAGACACCACATTGCGAAGGAAACCTGGGAACAAACAAAGGAAAAAAAGCACACAATCCCCATGGAACTAACTCACAGAACAAGAACAAACTGCTTGTCATGTCTGAGATCTATGCCAACACCCCTCAGAGCTACACGCTTATTGTTATGCAGTGCAATAAGGCCATAGGAAATCACGTCTGCAGATGTCTCTTCTCTCCTGTTTCATTTTGTCCTCAGCAATAACATCCCTACATAACACAACGAGCTGTTCCCTGCGTTAGAGATTAATCAAAGTCAGAAGATGACATTCATGCATCTGTGGAAAAGCAGCACTCCCTCTGCTGAAGTGATTCCTCTTACCTTTGTTTTCTTCATTTTCAGCTAAGGCTTTGACACTTGACATCAGGATGTCATCATAACCCAGGAACTCATCCAGCAACAGACGACTGAACCTGTCCCCAAAGCACTGATCCCTGGTAGGATCTAGACAGAAGAGCAGAGCAGTTATACCTTAACCTTTTTAAATTTGAGCACAGTCTTCTCATCATTTAAAGCAGACTTGCAATTGCACTCAAACCTCTGGCAGTGTAACTGAACTGGGCAGGATCGGGAAGCAAAATGTCACACCCTGACAAATATAGCCACGCTGGTAAAATGCTAATGCCAATCAGGCTTCAAGAATTCCATCTGTGCTGTCATACTCTCCACTGCCATACACATACAGGGAATTTGTCTCCTGGGCTTGGACTGCAGCCCCAGTAACAAAGAGCTCACTCTCTAGCAACTGCCCTCAGAACAAGTTTGTGTGCAGTGCAGAGGGGCTGGCAGAGATGTTTCTGCAGCCAGCTGGGCTCTGCGTGGTGCTGCTGGGGCCCACAACCCCCCCTCCTCAACACCTCCATGCAGCTCTGGGTGCTCACGAAGCACAAACATGTATTCTACTGTACACTGATCGGCCTGTAAAAATACCCCAAAAAACCATGAAGCCCAGAAACAATCTTTCAATAAGTTACTAAGACACTCATGCAGGAACTTTTCTAGGTCTTTCTTCAATGAGAAACCTATGCTAGATGTAAAACAAAGGCTCAGGCACCAGAACAAGCTCCAGCATTTCAGAGCACTCCCCTTGAAAAGGGTGTGACCAGCTAAAGCAATAACTGCTCCATAAAGCTCTCCTGCATGGAAAATGAGCGCCATCAACTGTTATAAATAGTTCCCACAAGACTAAAGAGGAGATGGGATGAATGTGAAGTTTGGAAGAGAGCTGCCAGCATGCAGGTATCTCTGCAGACACATCTCTGGCAGGGCTGGCTCCCTCACTCACCCAAAGTCACTACCATCACAGGGATGCTGAGGCGCTGCCGTGTGCTCTGGGACAGGCGCAGGAACCCATACTCCAAGGAATACTCCACAATGTACTCCTCCTGTGGCCACACTGCAAGAGAAAGTGGAAAGGGAGACTCAACAGAAGGCTATGCAGACAGTCAGCAAGAAGAAACAGGCTCTCGTGTTTGTTTTGCTTTTAGTTTTCACTACGAAACTGTTTTAAGCTCAAATGAAAATAAAGCGTTGAAGTATCAGTGCATGAATCACTTCATTTGTGCCACAGATCATTTTACCACCGTAATACACTTTGTCTAAACATTCAACTTGGTGTACTTACAGGACAGAAGAGCTGGAAAAAAAAAAATGCTAACAAGATGGGATTTTCTAACTACATTAAGAAGGGACACAGTTCTCTCTCCTACCACATTGCTGGATCATTTCCAGTTTGGTATTCAGCAAATCAAGGCACAGCCTGTCAGCACACACAACACTGGACAACACGACTCTCTTACAGAACTTAGGCAACCTGTTAATTAAGGTATTGCACCAAAAATATTTGAACATCGCCCAGTCTTAAGAGATTTAATGATCTCAAATATAGGACTAATGAGTTCTGGATCAGGATCAAGCAAAACTTTGCAAGATCCAGGGAACAGTGCTGTTGTGATGTCCAGGCTCACAATCCTCAACATTAGCAGCTCAAGTCGTGCTGAAACAAGAAGGATAGAGCAAGACAGTATTTCGAATGAGGCAGACTATCAACGCAATCTTGCAATCTACTCCAACTTGCTTGGTGGCTTTCAGGATTAGTTTGCTATTCCAGGCACTGGTGTTGACTCAGGGACCCAAAATACTGTTAATACAGTAAGGAATGTGCACTGTCAGTTGGATCCCTGCAGGTCTCAAGAGGACAGCAAATGCAGAACTGCTCAGAAGAGGGAGGTTTACATTCATCTGACATACCTGGCACTGATTTGCTGCAGAAACTTGATGCCAGACCAGAAAGCTCCAGCAAATTTTATAGCCCAGATGCACCCACCCAACTCCCAGCCTCCCTCCAACAAAAGAAAACACGGTGCTGTAGATCTGGTGTCAGGAGTGACAAGATTCACCACAGGTTAAAGCAACAGGGATAGCCAGGGGACAATTAAGGTTGCTAAGTGCAGGCCCAGGGAAGCCAGGAGAAGTGCAGGGAAGATGCAGGGAAAGGAGAGAGCACAGATAGCGACGTAAGTTGTCTTTACCTGCTCTGGCTAGCATCTCAAACTCGGACACAGTCTCCCGCAGAGGCTGCATACCTTTAGTGGTTGCTTCACTAAATGAGAACTCCTGGCTTTCGTTGTGGGCCAGCGCCTCAGTGCTGCTCATCCGGGACGGCTTGAGGAACACCTTGGGCTCTATATCCAGCTCAAACTGTTGGGGAACAGCAGCAGAAGATGCCAGGTTAGCAGCCAGGTCAGCTCCAGGCTCCTGTGCTCCCTCTCTGTGCCCCAAGCCACCAACAGGAAGACAAGCGAGGTCATTTGCTCAGGCTTTAACTTCTACCTTAAAACGTCAGAGGCTAACCAGGAAATACAGGAAAAACTGAGTGACTGAGGGCACACGGAGGGACCACGACACATTCACAGCATATGCATCAAGCTGTTTCAGCCCAAACCCACGCTCACCTCACCCCGTGCACACAGAGAACACATCTTTACCTTGATAGAGCTGTTTTCAAACATATCCACAGTCATTTCCTCTTCTTCCTCCTCCTCTTCCTCAGCCGTGGGCTCAACTACCATTCCTGGAAACTTGTCAGCACCACAGAACTGAAGGAAGATGGGGGCCCGGCTGGAGTTGCGCTGGATTTCCACCCTCAGGATGCCATCACGTGGCCATTTGTCCCTCACGTGCTCCAAACAGTTTATGGGTGAGCGGGAGAAGGCGATGTGAATGTATGCCAGGATGAAGAGCACAAAGAGAGCCTACACACGGCAGGAAACAAAGCAGAGACTGTCAGCCCAACCAAACATTGCCTGCTGATAGGCTGCCCGGTTTCAGCCATCTCTTCTTCACACACAGACACTGCAGCTGCAGGTGGACAAGAGTCTTTAAGCTTTCTCACCCCAGCTGTATTTGCACCAAACAACACAACAGCCCCAAATCAACTTCCCTCCCAGCTCCACAGCTTATATAATACTCCCTTTGTACTTTGTCCTTCTGATACCTCGCTAACCTGCTGAAACCTCGTCTTTCTGAGGTAAACACTAAGAGGCCTAAAGCTTTTCCTGGGAATGAAAGCTCCCAAGGTGCCTTTGACCAAAACTTCTCCATTACTGCACTGTGCTGAGGCTCAGTTCAGCTGGCTGCCACCCAGGAGGCACACTGCCATCTTAACACACACACTGCCTAGGGTCAAAGAAGTGCTGACTCGCACAAAACCACGTGCAAAGTGCCCACTGCTTGTCTCTGCGTGTATCAGGGCACAGCACTTCCTTCTGAGCTTCAGCAGCATTCAGCACAGGTACAGAGCAGGCCACTTGCTGCTGAATTCCTACTGAATTCTCCCTCATTTCAAAGTGCCAAAGTGTTTCCAGGAAGAAACTGCCAACCCACAGATTGGTTTTTGTCAACTGATTCGCTGCTAACTCAACCCAACCACCAGGAAAGGCTACCCAAGCTTATTCAGAAAGGTCTTAAAACACTGGGATCAATTTGTGTTTGATTTCTGCTCAGCCAAGCAGATGTT
Organism: Tragopan temminckii; assembly: GCA_028571105.1. NCBI lineage: Eukaryota > Metazoa > Chordata > Aves > Galliformes > Phasianidae > Tragopan > Tragopan temminckii. Next base: position 9,396 of record JAOWBP010053487.1, read on the forward strand.
AACCACAGAAGGGAAATAAACTGAATTCAAAATAAAAGGCTGCAGAGGACTACCTGCAATTACTTGGGTTTGTGCCACATCCAGCACGACAGAGCCACGCTCTGGGCTGTGGGGTTTCAGCATTACAGCACCAACAATACAAACACACCCAAGGCAGCAGCAAGAACCAATGCCAGGAGCTGGGTTGCAAAGGTGTATTGTTATCAGAACAAAATGGCTTGCTTTCAAAGTATGCATTTGGTCCAAAGCTCAGACAACAGCCAGCCTACCAATGAGCAATGGGGCATCCATTAAAAAGACTTTTCAGCACATCATTCCTACTTGAAAGATGCTTTCAACCCAAGGAACAACTACCAGTCACAGCAAAACAAAGTGAACTAATAAAACTCATATCCTATAATGAAGTTACCCAACACTGTCCAAAGTTCAAGCTCCAAAGAACACCTGTCTATAAGCAGCATGGCTGCATTTCATGCATTCACTTTCAAAATGCCTTAAGATGCTCCTTCTTGATTAAAGCTTCTGAATCCTTGCCATGCATTGTGCCTGACCTATTTGTTATGAATAAACAGGCTGGTAACATCACATCCGCAGAGGAGCTGCACAGGAAAATGTTGGGGAAGGTAATCCCAAAACAGATCCCTGGTGCAGGGAGAATGGTGATGAAAGCAGCCAGGAGCAGCACCAGAATGCCAAGCACAGCATGCAGGCCACAGCCTCAGACTTGGCCTCCCACCACTATCCTCAGACAGAACCACAGGGGGGCTAAAAGCACAGCTGCCTGCTAACCCTAAGGGCAGAAGCAAAGATCCCCTCTGGGAATACTTGAATTTTCTCAGCGTGCTTCAATTAAAAGCAGGTGGCAGCAGGAACATCTCCTGGCTGGGCTGCGTGACAAAACCTGAACGTTAACTGGGCAGGGAGAAAAAGGTGTCCACGTAGTACAATAGAGGGTAACCTAGATGTGGCTGGATTTTAGAACCCTAGATTCCCAGGGTTTAGAACCCAGGGCACAAAGCACCCTGTTGTTACCTAGCTGGCTCTCCTTTGCTCTCTCTTATTTCCAGAGGCACGGGGGACACAGTGAGCTCTGCAAGCTGCAGGGCAGCACTTCACCTCCCACAGACAGCACCAGGCTGCTCTGCACACTGAGTCTGATCCCCGCAGGGGAGGCTGTAACTTCCACACCCTGCAGAATTCAGCTTTGCCACTCCGTGGACCTCAGATTACATCAGCAAAAACGCAGACAGGTTTCACCCCACGACGAGGACGCCCGGCGCGCAGCCGAGGGCGTCGATTACCGTGAAGAAAAACGGTGATAAAACAGAACCTCGCACCGATTTCACCCAGCGGGGACGGCACTCCACCAGCACAGCAGCATCGGGTACCTCACGTGTGCGATGTGCACAAAGACAGCCTGCTGGGAGCCCCCCCAGGGCCTCACCTTCAGCAACACGAAGAACTCGAAAACCCGTCGGAAGGAAGGAGGGAAGAGCCGCGCGTAGGTCACTGCCATCTTAAAGAAAAGCGCGTGGAACAGGCGGTCGCGGACGTTGATCAGCGGGTTCTGATTGAGGGCAGCGTTCCTCCCGGCCCGGTTAGTGCCCCCCGCGGCCCCGGTGTGGTTGGCCGGGGGGTGCTGGCCGTGGGGCTGCGCTTCGGACATCGCGGGGCCTTCGGGAGGCGTTCGGCGCCCCG
>JAOWBP010053488.1:0-11090 GCA_028571105.1 Tragopan temminckii
TCCCAGTTCCCTCAACCTTTCCTCACAGGAGAGGTGCTCCAGCCCTCTGATCATCTTAGTGCCCTCCTCTGGACCCGTTCTAAGAGCTTTGTGTCTTTCTTGTACTGGGGGCCCTAGGCCTGGATGCAGATGGGGCCTCACAAGAGCCGAGTAGAGGGGGACAATCACCTCCACCTCTCTGCTGGCCACTCCTCTTTTAATGCAGCCCGGGGAAGAACAGCATGGTTTTGTGAATGGCTGGTGTTCTCTATGGGTTGCTTTACCTTTGGGCTGTTGCAGCCCCCCATGCGATAAGCTGTCTGTGTGGGCTGTGCTTCCCAAACCATGGCCCACCTCATGATGATCCAGGTGTCTGTTCAGTTTCATGCTCTATTTGGAGGTGACTGAGTTTGGGAAACAACATGGAGCTGGCTTCCAGTAGTGGTGAGAGGCAGGTGGCACTGAGGAGCCAGGTGCCCCATATGTCATGCGGAGCAGTGGTGCCACCATCCCAAACATGTACCCCTCTCCCGCAATCTGGGCCCTCGTGGCGTCTTTAGAGTGTCAGCTTTAACGTTAAACACTAGAGGGTGGTATGTTACTGCTAATACGCTATTTTATAACAGCCATAGGCAAGATTTTTTTATCCCTTGAGTTTACGGTGTGAGCAAATCTTTTAAAACAAATGTACACTACAGCAAAAATAGCGTTTTGTGACTTTGAGCTTGTTTGGCAACCTTGTGGTGCACAGTGCTATTTTTGGTTTGGGGGCAAAACAAGGGTTGGCTTTCTTCAGAAGCATCATTAGGAACATAATAATTAGAATTACTCACTCTCTGCCTGTTGTCTTGATAGCCTCACTTACATGCACACAATGTGAATACTGTGGAACAGAAGAAGCAGTTTTACCAAGGTTTTGATATTTAACAAGACAGATACTTTAAAGTTCATGCCATTGCTTGTGCATCTACAATTTGGTTGTAGTATAACTGGTTTTTAGTATGAATGAAGTTGTTTTTTTCTCTTTCAGGCACCACCTTCCATGGTCAATAACGAACAACGCCAACATGCCGAGCACATATTCTTATCATTTAGAAAATCAAAATCACCATTTGCTGTTTGCAAACACATCTTGGGTAAGTTTTAATAAATTGAGCAGTTTTTGTAACTAGAACTATATTCTGCAGTTGGGAATACAGACATCAGGTTTAATTTTGATGAAGGATATTTCTTGTTTGCATAGGTTCTTTTTTTGTCGTTTCCCAACATTTCACACTTCATCTGCTTGTTTCAGTACAATAGTCATAGCATTTCAGGGTGAGCACATGAACAGAGACCTGTTTCAGGTTCAACTTGTCAATGTCTGTACCCAAATACGGCACAAGAATAGGAGGCGACAGTTAGAAGTTGCAAGGAGGCAAGGCTGCTTCTTTTGATATTAGGTTTTGAGCAAAGTCTGCTTGAAACTACAGCTTAAATGCCTGCAGGGCTGCCAGGACTGCTTTAAATAGAGTCCTGTGATGGGGAGGATGAAGCCCCTTGCTGCCACTGGTTTTGTTTCTGGCGCCTTTGTGGTTGGTGAGGTGCAGCTTCATTCGGCGAAGCTCCTAAACTGATAAGTTTAATAGATTAAACTTGCCTCTATTATATGCTTGTATTGTAATGCTAGCTAATGCATGGAATTTGCAGAACTGCCTGTACTGTGGTTGCTTGATGCTTCCCATTGTATCAACCAGTGATACAGTTTGTGTCCTTCTGCCAGATTTTGTACTGGTGCTGTACATAGGAATAAACTATTTTGGATTGCACATGTCAGTTGCTGTTAACAGCCCAACTATTTAAAAAAAAATGGTTAAAGAAAAGTTTCTGTCTACCTGATAGAGGCAATAGAGTACTGGTAAAAAAATTTTGTGGGATTATATGCACAGAGACTGGAAAGGTGTATGTAGGTGTCACCCTTTTAATAAAAAAAAAATCATAGGTTTCTATGGAAATGGTACAAATTTGGTTATGTTTCAAGTATTTAAAAATAAATCTATTCTTACAGGCCCTATAGAGAATTATTACAGTTTGGCAGCTAAATAATCCGAAAAATCTGGGTGCAGTGTGCATGTATTCCTGCTTAGCACTGCAGCACTGGCCAGATTTGTGTGCTGGGGGGAGTGGAGGGAAATTTCAGGGAAAGTTGGATCTGAGACCTGGTGATGAAAACTGATATGTGTGGAAACGTACACACACAAAAAATTAAAAAAAACAATGCCAAAAAACCGATCAGAAAGCAGCTTCCCATTTCAAAGAATTTGCTGTCATAAACAGAAAAATGTTGAAATGAAGTCTAAAAGGATTATTTTTCTACTTCATTCTGTGATGTTCTTAACAGTTGCTTTCAATTTTACTGCATTAGAGAAGTATGATTCGTAAATATTGTAGTTTTACTATTGCAGTCCATCTACTGTGCTGTCAAATTGTTCTGTAATACATAGAGCAGGGTGTGGTTCCTTTCCTATACCCTCTCCCAAACCAAACATTTTTCTACAAATAAGTTTCTTAAGGTTTTAGACCATTACAGTAGTACTTTGTCTGGTCCTGAAGGCTATAACCACACTTGTGCCTTGAGTCAGAAGAATTTGGGTTTTTTTCTTCCTTACATTGATTTTAAATAATTTTACGTAGGCAGTGGAACATGTGTAAATAACTTTGTTTGAAGAAATTTCAGTGGCTATTAAGAGATGTACTTGTAACTAATCAGAAGTAATGGAAATTTATGTAATACATGTAGCAATATTATCTGTGCTAAGGGATATATTGCAGCATCTTGTCCTCAAAGAAGTACAATGTAGCATTAATAATGAAAAATATCTGCAGTGATAGTTCATTTTTCTTAGTTGTTCTTCTGAAATGTAAGTGATTGAAGGGAATGTGCTCTTGTTATTAACACCTTTTGGATGCCCAGAAACATTACATCTTTAAACTGATCATGTGCTATCACCATTGAGAAAACAGTGGTTTTAGGTTGGGGCAGGTTTTTCCTTTCAGTTTTCTCCAGTAGGCAGCTGAGATGTTGAGACCCAGAACTGAAGAACTTTCCCCCAGACTTTTTGCTTTTTGAGTAAGTGTTCATACAGTGCAGACAGAAGGAGTAGCTGATTGAAGGAGTCTGAGCAGGTAAGGATGAGTAGCAACCAGAGGTGCTGGCTTTAAAAAAGAAACAGGAAGGAGTGGTCAAGGCAGGAATTGGAATGGAGGTGGAGAGTGATAAGGATGTTGATGGCATTCATGGAAAGAAGAATGTACGAGCCCTGCAGGGGAAGTGACAGAGATGCATAGCATAAGGGAAAGGAGAACAGCCACCACCATACAGTTTATTTAGAAACCTGTGGTTGAACCCACGAAGCAGGAGGCTCTACGTTCTTCTGGTGTAAGCTTATAGCTGTTAAATGTATTGGCAAAGCTCATCCTGTCTTTCTTTAGTAACTTCATGTAGAGAATAACAGTGCACTGACTGGTTATAAGTTTACACAGTGCTGGAGGTCTGTGCTGTTAATGATTGCAGTTGTGCATCTGTGGTACTTGACACAAAGGAGAAATTCCATCCTCTTTTGTTGTTTTTTTCTTTTACAAGAGTTTTCTTTTTGTTTGTGCTTTGGACAGTTTGAGAAGCCAAAGATGCAGAAGTTAACAAAAAAAGTGCCAAAATTAAAATTCCTGTGCAGGTTTATATTTATTTATGTGGTAGACATGCACACTAATCTTTCAATTAAGTGGTTTCGTTGTTTTCCAAATTAAGCTTAGTAGATTTAAAGGAGGTTTATTTTGATTTTAGCATGTTTAAATCATGGAGAGTTTGGTTTTGGAGCCTGATTAAATTACTTAGCATCCAATTTGCTAAAATGCTTTTATCTGGGATATAGAACTTCCATATAAAGGAATGTGTATTGTTAGCTTGTGTGTATATAATCAGTATAAGAAAGTTTTTAAAGCCTCTCATCCCATGACTGAGGCTTTCTTCAACAAATCCAGTTTTTTCTAGTCCTGGCATATTGCCCACCATAGCTCAAACTCCACGTTTAGTTCTGGAATTTTAATTTGTTTTTTATTTTATGTTTTTGCCACCCTGTGACTACATTTTTTCTGAATGCTCTTTCTGTGTTTTCTGTAGACTCAGAATGTTTTGAAGTGGCTACTGAGATCATAGGGTCATAGAATGGCTTGGGTTGGAAGGGACTTCAAGGATCATCAAGTTCCAATCCCCTTGCTGCAGGCAGGTTGCCAACCACTAGGTCAAGTACTAGATCAGATTGCTTAGGGCCCCATCCAACCTGACCTTAAACACCTCCAGGGATGGGGCATCCTCAACCTCTCTGGGCAGCCTTTCCGTGGTAAACTTTCTCAATATCTAATCTAAATCTCCTTCCTTTTAAAACCATTTTCCCTTTTCCCATCACTATCTACTCATGTAAAAAGTTGATTTCTCTCATGTTTATAATCTTTCTGTAAATTTTGAAAGTCTGCAATGAAGTGTCCCCACAACCTTTTCTTCTCCAGGCTGAACAAGCCCAACTCCTTCAGCCTGTCTTCATAGGAGAGGTGCTCTAGCGCTCTGATTGTCTTTGTGGTCCTTCTTTGGACCCTTTCCAAAAGCTCCACATCTTTCCTCTTGGGGGACCCAGACCTGGACACAGTACTGCAGCTGGGGCCTCACTAAGGGAGGGGACCCTTTGCTGGCCACCCCTCTTCTGTTGGAACCCAGGATACAGTTGGCCTTTGAGACTGCAAGTGCACACTGCTGACTCATGCTAAGTTTTTCATCAACCAAGACCCCCGAGTCCTTCTCAGCAGAGCTACTCTAAAGGAGTTGTTCTCCCAGTCTGTATACATACCTGGGATTGCCTCAACCCAAGTGCAAAATCTTGCACTTTGCTTTGTTGAGCCTCATTAGGTTCACATGGGCCCATCTTTTGAGTTTATCAAGGTCCCTCTACATGGTTATTTCTAAATTACCAAGGGAGTGGTGAGGTGCTGGCACAGGCTGTCCAGAGGTTGTGGATGCGCTGTTGCTGGAGGTATTCAAGGCCAGGTTTGATGGGGCCCTGGGCAGCCTGGTCTAGTATTAGATATGAAGGTTGGCACTGCATGTGGCAGACGGGTTGGAGCTTCATGATCCTTGAGGTCCCTTCTGACCCAAGCTATTCTATGATTCTATGAAATTAAAATTTTAAAAAGTAAAGGATCAAAAAAATTGTTGTAGCTTTCTATCATCATATGAATCACATTCAAATTCTGGGGTTTCTTTTTTGTAGCCTCCTAAACAGTCACTTTTTTTGGTAACATCATCCTCTAGTTCCTTTAGCCCACCTACATACAGAGCAATCAGATATTCAGATAGTAAGGATTAACGATTTCTACACTTCAGTAAGGAAGTTACATTTTGACTACCTGAAAATAATTGTGGAAGTTTGAATGTAGAAAATCTTAAAAACACCAGTCTGTGAAACTTTTGCTTCAATAATAAAACACAAATGCTCCCTTAAGGCTTAAGTGAGCTTGCTTCTTGTTGCCATTCATAAGATATGTGTAATTTATGCACTGTTGGTTCCAAAGGCAAGTTCTCTGATAATAGAGGAGTCTTCATTTTGGCATGCCTGTCAATTTAATCATATCTTAATATACTGTGACTCAATCTGTCACATGTATTTTAGTTTGTTCTACAGTTATATTAGCGTTCTCATTCTTGATCATTAGCTCAGCCTCCTACTGTAGCCTGCTTTCGTTCCCCCGAGTCTCTGACTTAAACTAAGCAACACTGGGCAATTTGATAACTGAGTTATTTATTTTTGCCTCTTTTTAGGTGTAAATCTTCATTTTCATAGTAACAAAATTTCATTTAATAATTATTTAATATTAAGAGTCCATTGTTTTTGTTAGAAATAGATGCAAGATAAATAGATACTCCTGACACTCAGATTACCTTTGTTTTTCCCCACAGAAACTAGTAAAGTGGATTATGTTCTTTTTCAAGCTGCTACAGCGATAATGGAAGCAGTTGTAAGAGAATGGATTCTATTGGAAAAAACTAGCATTGAATCACTGCGAACATTCCTTCTAACCTATGTCTTACAAAGGCCGAAGTAAGTACAGAAAAGTGCTGCAGAATGTATAGGATTCAGCCTGCAGTCTTGGTTTTCATTTTGTTTCCAAGGATATTGGCAGAAGACCATTACAATAGTAACTTTTCTTTCAGTTTCTTATTGCTTGGTTGAATTCCATGGAGTTGTTAGCTTGCCTTTATGCATTCACACAAAAGGTTTGAAAAAGTACATCTAAAGTGTAATTGATATTTGATTTCCAAAGTTATTTGCAAATATTGTTAACAATGTTGTTTACAGCCTTCAAAAGTATGTTCGGGAGCAGATTCTGCTAGCAGTAGCGGTCATAGTGAAACGGGGATCATTAGACAAATCAATCGACTGCAAAAGCATCTTTCATGAAGTCAGCCAGCTGATCAGCAGTGGTAATCCCACTGTGGTAAGTATTTCTATCTTTTTCTTCAAAATTTAAGCAATCTGTATCAGCAACATAAGTTGTCCTTTAGCAACGGTAAAAATGTACTTTTCTTATCTAAAAATGAAATTTTGTAATTAACTGTCTGAGCAATCATTTACTAAGTCTGAAATTTCTGAATAAAAATGTCTTGGAAATAGTGGTAGTATGTGTAATTCTTTGCTAGGCAGCTATATTGCATATTGTAGGGAACAGGTTTCTCTGACTATATGCTTTACCTTGTTGGGGTTTTTTTTGTTTGATTTGTTGTTGTTTCTGTGAGTTTCTTTCACAAAACAACATGATCTAAAATGGATTTTGCATTTGCTGGCAGGCTCACTGCGCTCCCTGTCCTTCCATCTGTGCAGCACTGCACCCTCCTGTGCTCAGCTGTCGCAATGGGCTGTGAGTGAGAGGCACGGGCCTCTGTGCTCCCTGGGTAGGTGGAGAGAAAGGGGTGCGAGGAGGGAAGACAGGGAGTGGAAATAGAAAACTTACTCTAGATTTAATATCATACTACTGGGGTAAGTGTTACCTTCCAGAGGGAGCTGAAAGTGGAAACAAGGTGTCCAATATCTATCTCTGCATTTAGTGAGATGCCATTTGCTATGCCAGGAGATAAGTTTAGAATAGGTCATAATAGAGGCATGAAGCTAGAGATTAAAGAGAGGTGATTTTCTTCCTACCAAATGCAAATCAAAGATTACATAGATCCGTACTGAAATTTTTAACTGAAGTTTTTCTCAGATGAGCCAAACCTTGAGGTACTGACTAGCGCGTTTGGAACAGCGGTTGTGCTGGATGTGAGCAACAAATGTTTAACACAAAAAATTTGATCAAAGTGTGCAAGAAGTAATGCAGCTCATGTCATGGTCCTAAAAATAGCATGTCACCTCTGTGCACAAGTGGTATCTCCCCAGGGCGTGGAAATTTTGGTTATTTTTCTAAACCTTTCTTTTACAGTTACCTTAGCGAGAACAGTTCAGCTTTTTGGGTTTGTGCAATTAGGATAGAAGTGGGTATTTGTTTAGAAGAATAGTGCTTAGTTCGTGCTTTTTTCCAGGGAATGTAATTTTATTTCTAAAATGGAGTTACAGCTGAGGTTTTCAGAAACTTTGCTTGCCAATGTGTGTGCTTATGTAGATTTTACTATCTTTCCAAAATATACAAGTAGAGAGTAAATAGCACCCTGCATATTCACAGAGAAGCCATCTCTGAGTTAACTCTTGCCCAGCCCTACTTGTGCAGTTGTGTTCTGTGCTTACATTGGTTCGCAGGCACGCTGCACTGAGCACAGCATGCAGCTCACCAAGGCTAGTAGCTGTAAGTACATTGCCCAATGCATTGCAGTGGGTTGTGCTTGGGGAAAGGGGCAGCTCTTCACTCTCCTCCAAGTGCCACTAGCTGCTTGAGACCACACTTCCCTTTATCCACCCCTTTCACAAACAACATTTTCTCCATAGTTATTCTGAAGTATCTGTGCTCAAGTTTTAGGAAGAGTATTAAAAATGTCTTGGTTAGATAGTGTCATCTCTTCCGATATGCTAATACAACTGTAGGCCTGTTACACCTTTGTGACTCCCAGTTGTGTCCATCCTCCTCGTCCCTTTCTGTGTCCTTCCTAGACTTCTGCTCTTTCTTCTCTGGTCTTTTGCCTGCTTTGTGTCTTCCCCACCCCCAGCTGAGGCTCACAAATAATGTGAAGTCAGCAGTAGGTCACATAGTGGTTAAAAATGCTTAAAGCTTTAAAATATGGCTCTTAGCCATTGATAGTGGCTTTCTGCAGGTGCTGAGATTGAGTCAGGCCTATGGGTAATGGGGGAAGACTGGATGGGAAGCTATTGAAAAGGAGAATGTGTTTTTTCATCACAGTAGAGGAAATACTTTTTGGCCTGTTAAGAAAAGAAACGTAATCAACCTGGGTCTGTATGTGAAGATGTAGTTATTTAATTTACAGAGTAGTTTGTAATTGAGAGTCCCTTTTAGAAATGCAGAGTAGTCTCTTTTGTGCTTCCTGCTTGTTTTCTCATCTGTTGGCTCTGAAGCTACCTGGCCCTTCTTTATCTCGTAAGTGTGAAGTACTTCATCTTTTCCTTTCCGTGCAATGGTCTGCCCAGTTCCTGACAGACATCTGTACCAGTTCTGTATGTATTAGGTACTTGTGTTCCATGACATTTTCATGACTTGTCAGTAGCATGTTGACAAGCTCAGGTCCTGAATGTAGGTGTGAAGAGGAAAACTGCAAATTGTACTGCCTTCTGCATTCATGTCCTTTTGTAGGGCTTGATATGCTTAATATCTTCTCTAGCATTGGTTAAAAATATTTTTTAGGAATGGATGCATTTTGAAGATGGAACTTGATGGTATGTTGAATAATGTGCCAAACTGACATGTGAGAAAGACTAATGAATGAACTGCTGAGAATGAAAAATGAAATGGAGATCAGAAGGAATAGAGATAAGAGGAAGAAAATAAACTGGAGAAGGAAAAAGCTGGCTTTAGAACTGAGTAATCTTCTAATAGTGGAACACTGTGTACTTGTTAGGAAAATTACAGGGCATTAAGGAAAGGTACTGCTGCAGGCATGGGGAGGGCTTGTGGTTAGAGCTGGGGTTTGAACATGGAGTGTTGGTTCCTGGTGTTGCTACTCCACAATATAGACCTTTATGGATCCTATGAAAGTGACCTCTCGTTTGAGAAGGGAACATAGAGAACAGAGGATCTGGCTACCTGCTAATTTATAAATAACTTCAGGTAGTAAACCTCTGGAAGGATGAGGATTAGCATGGCATTTTCTGGTTTTGGTTTCCCTCCCTCTTGAGCTTTGATAAAAGTCACCCTGATCAGAAGAGACAGGTTGTAAGCTTCCTCCAAATGGAATTTCAGCATCTCTTTTCAAAGTCTTCATCTCTGGGGAACAGAATATCTGGCACTAGATGCAATATCATGGGCCAATCTGAAAATATGAATTGCATGTTTCCTGTCACTGATTTTGAAGAACTGTGTGAGCCAAGTTCTTTTCAACTGTAAATACCTTCAATTTCTTGGACTTTTCTGTTTCTGTTAGAATATAGTGCTTTTGCTTAGCTGAAGGACTGAGTTAGTTTGTTTGTCTTCATTCTTGCCAGAAGAACAGGAATTGTTCTGGAATGTATCCAGAGAAGGACAACAAAACTGATGAGGGATCTGGAGCACAAGTCTTATGAGGAGTGGCTCAGGGAGCTGGGATTGTTTAATCTGGAGAAGAGGAGGCTCAGGGGAGACCTCATTGCACTCTACAACTGCCTGAAGGGAGGTTGTGATGAAGAGGGGTTTGACCTCTTATCCCCAGCAACAAACAGGACCCAAGGAAATGGCCACAAGTTGCACCAAAGATTTAGATTAGACATAAAGAAAAACTTTTTCTCTCAGAGAGTGGTCAGGCACTAGAATGGCCTGCTCAGGGAGGTGGTAGAGTCACCATCCCTGGCAGTGTTCAAGAGGTGTCTGGATGAGGAGCTACGAGATATGGTTTAGTGCTTGTGGTAGCAATGGTGATAGGAAGACGGTTGGACTAGATGATCTTGTAGGTCCTTTCCAACCTTGTCATTCTATGATTCTATGAATCCTGGCAGCTAGGTGGCTGATTCCCAGGAGGAAGCAGCAGTCTGCACACAAACACAATCAGATTGTGACACAAGCACAAGCACAAACACAATCAGATTCAGACTTTATCTGAATTCTTCCAGAATATGGGTAGATGGACACAGAACGGGTCCACCTACTGCAGACCTGATAGCTTCAAATGCTTCCCTTATTCTCTGTGTTTTTAGGCTACCCGATATGTACAGTAGGATATATCCTAATTGTATAGCTCCATACCTGAAGCCTGTTTTTTTCTTTATAATGTGCAAGGCTTGTCAAGACTTGCTGGAAGAACTCCAGGGATCCTGTCAACTGTTTCTCTCTTAAAATCTACACATTTTTTTTGTCTGCTTCCTGATGTTCACACTCAAGCTAGAGAAGAGATTCAGATGCTTCGTGTTACCTGGAACTGCATGGGAATGTGATGTGGATCTCATCTGAGCAATGGAGGGAAATACAAATAAATAGAATTCTTGATATTCATCTTCAATGAAATTTAAGGCTTTCACTTTAAGGCTGAAATGTTACTTTGCCTAGAGAAAATAAGACTCAGGGGAGATATTACTATGGCTCTCTAGTATTTGAAGGGGACCTACAGGAAAGATGGGGATGGATTCTTCAGGGACTATAGCGATAGGACAAGGTGTAAGTTGTAAACTGAAGAAGGGTAGACTTAAATATGAGGAAGAAACTCTTCACTGTGAGGGCAGTGAGGCACAGGCTACCTAGAGAAGCTGTGGATGCCCCATCCCTGGAGGTATTCAAGACCAAGTTGGATGCGGGCCCCGTGCAGCCTGATTTCGTGAGTGCCAGCCTTGCCCACTGCAGGGGGTTGGGTGTGCATTAAGGTCCCCTCTAACCCAGACCATTCTGTGGTTCTATGAAATAAATGTTGGTAATAATGGTTAAATAGATAACTAATTGTGTTTGCTTTGCATTTACGGGTC
>JAOWBP010053489.1:0-11088 GCA_028571105.1 Tragopan temminckii
CAAAACAGAATTAAAAAGAAATAAAAAGAAGTAAACAAAGAAGCAAACACGAGTTGTACCACTAAATTCTATGCAGAACTAATTTTAACTTCTAATCCATAGGAACACTGTATATAGTACTTAAATACTATCTACAACAAGTTAGCATTAGGCTCATAGAAAGCAATGCCACAAGGTGCAAAAGTGATTTCTTTTGTCCACCACAAGTGTTACAAAATGTGCTTTCTGGATTCAACTGGCAATTTGCAGTACAACTTTCAGAGTTCCATAGTTAGTCATTCCAATTCATTTTGGGTGGCTGAATATGAAAGAACAGTGGCTTCTAGTCATTGTAAAATCTGTAATGGCCTCTGACCAGATATACTGTATAATTCCTATTTTTAATATAATTCCTTTTTTAAATCTTCAGATTATTTCTAGGTATGTATCAGGTAGTTTTTGCTTTTTAATATATGCTTTGTGTATGGTTCTTCAGTGTTTGATCTCCTTTCCCCAGAGTACAGTACACAAACATTAATATCAGGACATGGTCTGTTTTCTGAAGGAGCATCTTCCAAACGCTTCATGCACCATGCAGAGTGCAGAAACTCAGAGTCTGAAGCACGCTTATCTTTTGATTCAGCATCAGTGACGCAAGATGTAACAGTGAGAAACAAGCAGTGATTCTGATAAGCAAAGTCCTTTGTGCCAATTAGGACACCATGCAAATGGCAGCCCTCCACCCTGTCCAAACCATGCATCTGACAAAAGCAGTTCTCACTTTACCTGTAACACTCCACCACTGGTGAGGAAAGGGCCTTAGAAGACATTATCTATACCACAAACACATGAATGCCTGTGTCAGTTCCAGGATGCACATTACAACCATATTAACAAGTGCTACCGAGACATGTAGCTATTACACTATTTACCTGCAATGTAGCTAAGACATCAAACCAAGAAGTTTAGCTGTGCTGAAAATGAGAACTATGGACCTTATTTTCTGTTATTTTAGAATTGTGAGAAGATATGTCGGTATTTAAAAGCTTAACTTCTGAAAAAAATATTGAAATATATAAAATAAAATACAATAAAGTGTGTATTTTCAGAGTTCAAAGCAAAGTGTAAGGAAATAAAAAAAATACTGAGAAAACTGTGGTATTCCCTTAACATCCACTAAACAATCACAAGCTATGAAAACATGCTACGATTACAGTACTAACTATAATCTCCTTCAGGATATAATTTATGCATGGGATTAAGCTCACTGCTTTTGAAGAAAGTGCATGATCATGTTCCTAACTCTGAGTTTCTTCAGACTTAATTCTTATCTGGAACTGCTTTAATGTTTGGCTTCAAAACTGCATTGCAAAAACTCCAGGATGAAGTCACTTTGGTAGTTAGACCAATTAAAAGCCCTGAGCCCAAGGGAAAACATTTATCTGCAATGCTGAGGGCCTATTTATTGGTTCTACATGAGTACCAATGGGAACTCTCTGTTGGCAGACCTGAAGATATTTTGCAGCAGCAAGAGCATGATGCTCACCTCCTTGGTCATGTCAGACAAGTCCACAGGAACAGCTGAGGTAGGGAATGCAATCTGTTGCTATTAAGTTAATACTACGGATTTCTAGACAAAAATAGTTGTGTGCCTAATGGAACCAGGAAATGATCATCAATAAAAATAGGAAGGTACTTTCTGGAGAATATGCTATGTAACTAGAAGGAAGACTGGGACATCAGAAATGAGATATTGGGGAATTCCAGTAAACTCATATAATTCATTTCTAGAAAAGTGCTAATAACATACATTTTAAAACAAGAAAATAAATCCCCTCAGGTTAAATATGTATGTAGATTTTATTTCTGCTACATTTTAGGAGAGGATTCTCTGGTAATTTTATGTGACTATGCGATAAGACAACATGAGTTAACAAAAACTCAGTAACAAAAAGCCATAAATAGTATTTCGTAAGATATTTAGGTGATTTTTTGAAATAGTTTGATACAAGCAAACAAACTTGCAAATCATTCTAGCTCCTCTCTTTTCGTGTTCCTTTAGAGTGTCCTTAAAATAAGCACATTTTTACAGCATGAGTGGAATACTGATGCCTTATATTACATATACTGCTGACGTCTGAATAGATAAGCAGTAAATACTGCATGCTATTTCTAGGACGGAAAAACTGTGTGTATTCTGGGAAAGCGGTATTAATTTCCAAGCAGCTTCCACTTGTTTCTTTACTCATGAATGTGTTACAGTCAAATGGAAGCAGTTTTGCTGAGTGAATCAACTGAGGACTTGGATTTGGAATACTTGATTCCTATTTCCAACTGTGCTGCTAGCTTGCATGTTACCTTGGATAACAAGCGTCATCCCTCTGTGCTTTGGTTACTATGTGTTTACAGAAGGATAACAGAACTTATCTTCTTTTATCCAGAAAGGGGAAAGTGCTATAGAAAAAAACTGTCATCATCCCTACTTGTTTAGCATGGAAACATACTCAGATCAGAACTATATATGAGTTATATTGCATATTTGGTTAAGATTCTTATTGAACAGTAACACATACATTAAAAACACTGCAATAATAAAAATTAGTGATTTTTTCTCACATTAGTCTTTGGGTAGAAGTCACTAGTGTACCTTTAACACAAAAGTAAGTATCCACAGATCTACTGGGTTAAGGTACAAGAACTCACCTGTATGGCTACTTCGTTTGCAATATGTATTTGTTGTAGATTTGGATTTGGATGTTAAGTATGTTGAATTGGAGCCAATGGAACTGGATGATAGGGATTTCCCAAGATTATCAGAACTCTTCTTTATGATATTTGTAGCTGTCTTGCTCCAATCTGAAAATGATTGAAAAGTTTAACATGGATAACTACAATCGGTAATTGTACTAAACACCTAATGTGTTCAATTACATACATTTCAAGCATTAGATGCATTAGGAACATTTACAGTGGTCTTATTGCTTGAAGGACTGATCTGCTGAAGTAGATAATACACAAACAATTTGTACTTGTTGTTACAGAGTTTTGCATATTGTTGCACCACTAATAACAATGAATAATAATGGTCACACAGTATATAAAATTTTGGCAGAAGCATTAACACTATAGGTTCTTCTGTTGGAGCAACTTCAAAAATTAAATGAATTAACTAATACTAATAAAATTATTAGTGAAAATGACAATGAAAATCTTGTCATTTGTTTCCCAATACCAGTATCCTTCAGAATAAATGAACTACTACTTCTGCATCATATACTTGCAGGTAGATACGAGTAGTTTCACACAGTGATCTTGGTTATCATTCTAATTCACTATATGTACTACAGTGAAAATCACAGAAGGCATGTAATTAACACGGTTTGTTTTAGCTCTGGTTTAAATCGAGAGAAGATTTGTACCCCATTACTACAGTGTATAAGTTACTGCTTCTCTGATTTAGCAGCGACACTGTTGCAGTGTTTGTTTCTTTGCTTAATCATAACATGTCCTAAAGTTCACTTCAATCAGATAAGAATCCAGGATCACATTTGGCTCACTGCTGTGTCTGCAAGCCCTGTCAGATTCACAGAGAATAAAACCAACCAGACGTGATGGCCTGGCTTTATCGACAGCACATTAATTACATCACATACTTGAATCCTTCAGGTTTTTATTTCTATCATCTCCACAGGCTGCCCAACGGCAGCATAAAAATCTGGAAATAATTTGGTCTATCTGTGTTTTCCAGTTCAGAAGTTACAACACGAACCACATGGAAACTGAACATAAGAAATAATTTGGATGCCTGTTCAGAATGAATTCATTTTTCCTAGTTTGTATTAACTCTTTGAAATCATGACTCAGACTTTTTTTACTGTAATAAAAGCATAAAAGTTTCATAGTTTACAAGTTTACACTGAGAATGCATCTCCTAAACAAAACTAAATATGGCAAAGCTAAACTCTTGATGGCAAAGCATTTGCTTATAACTTTGAAACAGCATATGGATATCAAGACAGGAAGGACACTGAAGTAGTTGGAACACTGCAATAACTCAGGTTGGGCTGGTTTACCTCAACAGACAAGGAGCTCGTGCCACTTTATATTATCTGTGGAATTGGATCCCAGTCACTGAGCAAGAATTGTGCAGTCCAAAACTATGAAATCACATATAGCGAAGGAGGACACAGGAGTCTAACATCATCCAAGATGGCCAAAGGTTCAGGAGACACTCTGAGGTGTCCAAATTACTGCTGCAAAGGACAGCTCTAGCAGTGCTCTCCTTCCACACAGATAAAGATGAACATCACTTCTGGAACCTAACCTGATTTCTGCAACAGGAATTTCCTGTTTCTGAGTCTCTGCTGCTCTCTCTCATTAACATGGTGAAGGGCAGAACAGTTTCAAATGACTTTTTAGAATCAATCTTCCATCAACCCAATAGTCAACAATTTAGTCAGCATAATTTAGTTAGCAGGGAAAATGAATTGAGGTTAGTTTTTGAATGACAGAATTTGACTATCTGGACCTTTATTTATTTTTTAAGGCTCCAGAAGGCCTTCCAAAACCATGTGTGTAGCATTACAAAATTCACCAGTTGCCTTCAGTGGAAAACTGAAAGAAAAGTTTTGAGATTTTTTATGAAGTTATATTTGAAAATCCCTTGGCAATTGTTGTTTTTGAAGTGAAGTGATATCCTATGATTAATCTATTATTCAACATCGCTGGTTTATACAGTATTATATTAAAAACAACGTAGCAAGTTGGCTGCTTGGACTTTTCCAGACTGCTGCATAAAATAAGGAACCATGATTTGTTTTTACCTGAATTGTCTGCCAGTCGGAATCTGCCGCAACATAGATGTCTCCTCCATTGTTTTTGCACGTTTTCTTTCATTGCACAGTGGAATACAAATATAAACAAACCTTTAACAAAAGCAAATAAACCATGTATTTTAAATGGATAAGTCGATTGTCTAAAATCTGATAACAAAAGAATATGAAGTACAAGGAAAGACAAATCCCGTCATCTATCCACATGACTCATTTAATATGTTTGGGAATTAATTAAAGCTTTCCCATTCTTTTGCTTCTGTACAAGTGTCTGGTATATCAGAAGAGAGAGATGAGAGCCCTTTAACTGACATTCATATTCAGCTGATTCATACCCAGCTCACTGTGGATCTTTTAATTATGTTTTGGCTTAGATGGAAATCATTAAAAGATTTTGTCTTTGAACTAGATGAAAACTTTGCACTCAATGGGACTGCAAGAGCCAGACTGCAACATAAATACAGACTCTGTTTTGTTAGCAAGAAGATATTTTACCTCCTCCCATTCTATATCCACAGTACTGTGGGCTGTATACATTCATAACTGGAAATCCTGAAGTTGGCACTTAAACATGCACTCGGATTTACATGTATCACATGAATGTACTTGAAATGATTATGAGAATGGTAAGAATGTGTTTGCAAGTACTAATTAGGTGTCCAGATACTTTTGAAGAAAATTACCTGTTTTGTGCATGCAACTGCAATAAAAGAATTTAAAAATATTCTTGTAGTTTTCACTTTTTTAAGAAATAAAGCTATTTACATTCAAGACAGAAGATGGGCATCTACCATGGGTAAATAGGTATCCAGTAGGGCATAAGTACAAGTTAATCATCCTATAGAGATGTTTTGGAGCTAAATATAGCACTTGGACATCTCTTGTGCTCTTGGTACTCTCAGGCACCAGCCGTGGAGTCTTCCATCCTTCCCTGTCCTGGTCTGTTCTCATTCTACTCTTATTCCCTGGGAGCCAGCCAACATAAGGCTGAACACCTGATGACAAATGTTACTACCAAATCCCGCATGATTATATCTTAAAGGTGAATAAATGCAAAAAATAAATCAATTAGGCAACATAGTTAAGTGTCATCCTCAAAGACTGCTCCTTTAAGATGTACACAGAATCACAGAATGACTTGGTTTGGAAGGGACCTCAAGGGTCATAAATCTCCAACACTCCCCACCACAGGCAGGGCAACCAACCTCTCCATTTAATACTAGACCAGGCTGCCCAGGGCCCCATCCAACCTGGCCTTGAACACCTCCAGGGATGGGACATCCACAACCTCTCTGGGCAGCCTGTTCCAGCACCACATCACTCCCACAGTAAAGAACTTCCCCCTGACACCCAACCTAAATCTTCCCTCCTTCAAAATGATTTCCCTTTGTTCTGCTATTATCTACCCTTTCAAAGAGTTGACTCCCCTCCTGTTTATATGCTCCCTTTAGGTACTGAAAGGCTGCAATGAGACCACCCTGCACCCTTTCTCAAGGCTGAACAAGTCCAGCTCCCTCAGCCTGTCTGTGTAGGGGAGGTGCTCCAGTCCTCTGATCATCTTTGTGGCCCTCCTCTGGACCCTCTCCAACATACGCTAATGGCCCACTAAGTTTCAGCTGGTAAGAATGCAATGGCAGGATATAGTTTGGAAAAGCTGGTACATATAATTATCCTATTTCCTCCAGAATACTGAGGTAATTTTGTTGGTCATTGAATGTTGGTCATTGAATTTTGAGTGTATTTGCTTATGGCACTCAGGCCAGGCTGAGACCACCTAGGTTAGAGAACCAAGACAGTTAACTTTGCTAACATTTTGCATTAATGAAAAATGTCAAAAGAAAAATGAGAAGAACAATGTAAGGAAGGTACCTTAATGCATAACACATGCAAGCTCTGTTCAAATCTGGTTATTGTGTTTGCATTTAGTAAGATATTTCTGTGTGTGCTTTGCTTTAAGCACGGAGTAATTCCAGTGCAATCTCTAGCAGCCTTTACTTGCTCAGAGAGGTGCAGCTGATTGTACCCCAAGTACCTCTTAGGACTTCTGCATTACTACCAACTTATTAAACTGATATTTAATTAAATTGTGGTGAACATTTGGAACATTTTGAATGGTTAAAAAAGAAAATGCCAATGTCTAGAGTATTACAAAACAAATGCACTGCATTAAGTACTTTGCCTTTGCCCTGTCTGGGCTTGGTCTCTGAAATGTTTTTCTCTGTATTTCATTATTCATTAAGTTTACAATGTGCTTTAGTAACACAGCTTTGGTTTTGTTTCCCAGAGACAAATCAGACCCTAGGCTTGGCTCTAGCTTGGCTCTAACTTGAAAGTATTTGGCTTGCCCAGGCATATATAAAATGAGCAGCCAAAAAAGAGATGTTCCCAGATTTTTTACTCTATGTGTCAAAGAGAGAAAAATCATTTCCTATGTAGATGTAATAGCAAAGTACAGTAACACCAGTAGTTGCAGCACTGTACTGTTTTCACTGCCAGTGCACAGAAAACTAGGTCGATGGAGGCCTCTGGTACAGATTAAAACACTAGCACATCTTTCACAAACATGAGAGAGAGAATAGACATATTTATGGAAGGCTCAGCAATTAAGCTCATGCTAATACTGATGAAAGATCTCCATACTGAATTATTTTTGGATGCTAGAAAATGTTTCCTGATACAAATGCTTAATTTTCCTTTTGTACTATTTCATCCTCTTAATTCTAGGTAGATGCATGCAGCACCATTTACTGGTGATTTGAGATGTTCTTTTCCTGGTTTCTTTAGCTTTGCCTAAAGCTAAAGACACAGCAATAAGCATTTTCAGATACAGAATTATTACCTTCCTATGCTTGTTATGACCTGTATGAATGTATACTATGCCATCTTTGCTACCGCAATCCATGAAAAGCGCATCGCTCATCTTCTTGTGTTTACTCCTCAGGGTTTTTGGTTTCATCTTCTGACCTACTGTTTTTCCATTTGACAGTGCTATTACCCCACAGAGACTTAAGCAGTGGTGGTCAACCTTGTGTGCACTCTGCATGCACATGCTTAATTGATTGCACTGGAAAATCTGGTTAAAGAAACTTGCTGAATTTGATCCTTGGCATGCTCTTCAGAGTTTTAATCTTTTTTCATGTTCTTCCCATGCTTTTAATCTCCCTAGGCCTTTCTGAATTTCTGACACAGACACATTACAGCAAATACTTCATTATGCGCCTGGGGGAGTATCAGACTTTGTCCACTGGAAAAAAAGGCTTTAGTAAGAACACCACATTCAAACAATTTTTGCCATTTTGCCTAGCATTTCAGGTTGAAACTGAACCAAACCAAAACTGACAACATCATTCTCTTTCCACGAAAGCTCAATAAATCTTTTTAGTGCAATAAATGTGTCTCAACCCTAACAGATAAAAACCACACAGTGTTATGTTAAGTACTTCTTCCATTAAGGGAAGCTATTTTGCTGACCTTGGGAAATTATGTATTTTTTTTTATCTCAGTGTTTTTGTGGCATAACACATGCTCCTTCAATGACATCCTTGGGTTTTCTTTTTGTTATGCCTTTTTTCTTTTTCTTTGAGTAAATTTATATTTTTCATTTTAATATGTGTGTGGTTTAACACATACCTCTCCAATGACCTTTGTGGGTTCTCCATATGCTTTTGTTCTTCTGTATTAATGAGTAGGGTAAGCAGAGATGGAGATTCTTACATCATTTGATTTACAGAGTAAATGAGTTCTGAGCTGAAATTCTTCTAAATGTCAACAATATGATTCTGTAAACTATAATTGATTGCAATTTATGGCATTTTTCAGAAGGATTAACTACACTGGGAAAGTAAAATATTCAAAACTCCAGCAAAAGTAAACAAAAACAAACTACCTACAACAGTCACTGGATTTTCCTTGAGGAACCAAATAATATAATTTATCTCTGTGCTATCTCTCCACATTGACACAGGACTGGGTTTTTCTTTATGAGCTTTTCATGGCTTAATAAAATAGTTATGAGCCTTACAAATTCCCTACAGGAATAAATAAAGGAAAGAGACTTCCTATATTTGTTGAAATCAGTGAAAGGAAATGTTGAAGGTCATACAGAATCTATCAGCAGAAATCACTGCAGACTGTTAGCTAGGAATAGCACTATTTATAATACTGCGCATTTTATTTAAAAGGCCTTGAAATGTTAATTGATCTAACAAAGACCTTCAACCCATAAGTTGTAGGTACAAGTGTTCTACAAAACAGTAAACTAATGATGTTTCGGTATCAGGGCAAGATCCAGAGAACTTGGATCTGAGTTCCCTAGGTGGATCACTGGATGTAAGGTCTCCCAGAATAACAATAGCTCAAATATTGTTTGTTCACAAGAAAAAGAAATTCAGCTTACCTTGCAGTGAATTGAAAATGGAGAAGAGGTATAAGAAAGGCATAGTCAAGGGCCCCCAGGCAAAAAAGGCAAAGCCCCATGTCATGCCCAAGAGGAAGGTCAGGCTGACCACACTACGGAGGTTCCTCAGGATCTCTTCCTTTAGTGTTCGATTAGTTCTTTTCCCATTCCTCCCACAGATCTGTACCATCACTACTACAAACATGGCAACATTCAACAGAAACATGATTCCAAAGTATCCGGCACAAGTCACGTAAAAGACAACCTTATTCTTGATCCAACAGCTGTAGAAAAAAAATTACAATCATTTTTAGGTAGCACAAAACATCATTTATTTAACTACAAGGAAAATCTGTCTACATCTGGTTCCTCTTCTGCAGAGCTATAATTTCAAATGGAATTTGAAATTTTTAAGTAGGATGAAGCTCAGTGACATCTTAAATCACTATAGCCCATACAAGCATCTTGTCAGACATCAGAGGTTTGTACCTCACTGTAATTAAAACTAATTAGAGAGAAAACCTGATCTCAGATATAAGCATTGGGAATTGCAATCTCATCATGCAGTTCAATGCGAGTAGCTTCTCCACCTTCATCAGTGTGAAGCATAGGATGCTTTATTAATGGAATAGGCAAGCTTGGATCTTCACTGTCAGAATCTCAGGTTTCTGCCACTTAAACTAAAGGACAACTTACATGTCTCTAGAGAAGAAGGAGTATAGATAATCCTTTGAGGCAATTTGACAGTCAGCTATTTAAGAGATCTACCTTTGCCTCTAGTATCAAATGGCTGAAATGCTTACCATGAATGATACTAGGATAAAAACATGGAGTTATGTTTTTGTCTTTCGTGACAAAGCTTTGCAAGTCAAAAAAATGGAAAATGAGGTAACTTTTTTTTTTTTTTTTACATTTGGAGATTATTATCTGAACATCAAGAAAAAGTTAAAGAAAGTTAATGACATATTGGTCTACTTTCTTTAAAAATTAGACTATTTTTGTTTTATTTTTTTCATGTTCACATCTAGGACATGGAGTTTTTATTTAAGATAAACCAAAACAGATATTTTTATTTATTTGAAACAAAATATATATTTTTGTCAGAGGGATGTTTGGTCCTAGGTAATGCAGATTTCCCTCCAATTTTCCTCATAGCCTTCTTTGCACTTCAGATTTTCAAAAAAAAAATAGGAGACAATTTTGTCCATTTTCTTTGTTTTATTCATACGTGACTTTTCCAAAGCTATCTGGATAATGCTTTTTCTTTTTTCTTCATGCTAAATGCTAAATTGTAAGAGATTATAAATACTTACAAGTCGTCTCCTTGCCCAGTAGCATCTCTGCCGTACAATTGTTTGCCATAAACATGACTTGCATTTTTATTTGTGCTTGCTAAAACAATTGCTATCACTAGAGCTGGCAAACCTGTAATACAAGAACATCGTAGTTTGCTCTCAAATCCACTAAACTTTCAAGATTACTGTGCAAAGCAAAATTATCAATGTTTCCAACACTAGTGCTTTAGTCAAGAGTATCCCGAGGTAGTTCTATGTCATGAAACTACTAAATGTCCTTTCTTTAAGTTAGAAAATGCTATATTAGAATGTGACAAGGTAATTCTCTCAAAGCACTTGCACACAGCCTCTCATAATGAAGGCAGGAGACTAACAAATTACTGAAACAATAAGATCAAAGAAGAGTTGGGATTGGGATATTTTCGGAGGGATTTCTATCCAGAGATGCTGATGTCATTTAAGAATGATGAGGAACCAGGGAACATGAACTCAAACCTGCAATTTCTCCTCTGCTTCTCTCAGCTGAAAATATCTTCACTTTTTCTAAAACATTAGATGCCCTTAACTTCAATGTCAGCATCGTGGG
>JAOWBP010053490.1:0-11085 GCA_028571105.1 Tragopan temminckii
ATGGGGCATCCACAACCTCCTTGGGCAACCTGTTCCAGTGCATCACCACCCTCTGTGTGAAAAACTTCCTCCTAATACCACCTAAACCTCCCCCTGACTCAGTTTAAAACCATTCCCCCTTGTCAATCACTATCCACCCTTGTAAACAGCTGTTTCCCCTCCTGTTTATATGCTCCCTTCATATATTAGAAGGCCACAATGAAGTCTCCCCGGAGCCTTCTCTTCTCCAAGCTAAAAAAGAAATATACCTTCTTCTGAAGTGGTTTGATAATCTCAAACTCATTTTACGTTTAAAAGCAACAAAGTCTTATTTTTTCAAGATGAGCTAGAACATCTCTTTCAGATAATACTGATAAAAGAAAATCAGAAGTTCACTGCAAAATGAGATGCTGATTGCAATATATAAAATGATGGAGTTAGGTTCAGTAGTGATCAACAATTAAGGACAAGTGTTTATTTTTGACCCTTGTTAAATTTTTAATTATATCTTTAATTAATAGATCTTTACCTGCAAAATCCAGACGTTTATATATGTAAACATGGCATTTATTGTGTAAACAGCTGAGAAAATTTCTCTTTCAAGCAACACTGACCTGAGAGGTACACCACAATCCTGCTCCTCAAATGCACCTTGGCCTTGCTCTGCCTCCAGCTATCTCGTTAACAGCATTACGTCGCCACTACATTCCTACATCAAAAATGACAAGCAGATCTCCTGCAGTTTAAATGGCTTTCCATTTACACTTCTTTCCATCTTTGTGCACGTAAGTCTTCCCTCTCATGAGCTCATAAAATCTTCTTGTAATATTTTATTTCAGGGCATTTTTTTCTCTCTTATTAAGCCAGTTTTGAGTTCCATCCCCATACGTTCCTGCAGCCACTTGCTTTCAGTTCCTCAGAATTTCTGTGTAATCCACAAATTTTGTTAGCACACAGCACATTCAGTCACTCAAGTTATAATGAAGACATTAAATTGTACAGAACAATTGTGAGATAGAAGACAAAGGTTTGAAGGACTCACCTAATATTCTTTCATCGTCCTTTGCTGAATTATTGATACTTACTCTCTGAAAAGTACCAGTTTTTTGCAAGTTTTCAGAAACTTTTACTGTATTTCTTGATCAGTTTTATCTGCGACATAGGGTAGATAACACAGATGTCAAAATTTGTAGCTCAAGTAAAAGGCATGATAAAATTAATATGATTTTTTTATGGTAATAGAATAAATTCTGTTCACTTCAAGCAGCATTGTCCATAACTCTCACCTGCAACTTCAAGTATCTAGCATGTATTGATTTAACATTTCTGCTTTGTTGTTCAAGTAAAAGAAGGAACTGATGTGCAGCTGTGACTCTTGAGCAACAGTAAGAGGACTCTGTCTGGAATAGTGTCCTAAAATAGAAGAAAATGAGATTTCTGAATGACCCAGCTGAAGTAACACCTTTTTATGATTCACGAACAGAAAGTAATATTGCTCTATTAGTTTGACAGCTAGGCAAACCTTTAGTACTGGACTCTTTTGTAACTCTTAAATGGAGGTACATATCTAACTTCTTGACTTTATGGTTAAGTGTAATCTTTACTTATGATTATCATTACCTAAAAATTGAGCAGTGAAATAATATTGTTTATTGCTGCAGATTTAGTGATTGTGTAACATTCCATAGCACTGAAATCTTATAGATCCAAAATGCATTCTACATACTCATTCAACAGTGAAACTTCTTACCTGACTGATGTTTAAACCATTTTACATGGTTCTGTGGGAACACATAGTATCTTAAAATCAGTAACTTGTGAAACATAAGGATCAACTGCTCACAAGAAAGTCAAGGTTTAATATATAAAAGGAAATCAGGGAATAAAATGATAAACTATAGAAATATTAAATTTTACAGCATACTTAACTATGTGACATTGGATGTGCCAAAAACAGTCCTTCTTAGGAGAAAAAGATTAGTCATGATAACCAATACTCAACTAATATTTGCTGCTATATTATTGAAAGTCTGAATGCGAGATCATAATAGACTACACCTATTAAAAATAAAGGACTGACAAAACCGATTATATTTCAAGAGAAGCCATAGATACCTCCCTTCTTCATGGGGAATGTGTGAACCCACCCAATTTATTTTTCTTCCAAATTTAAAGCCTTTTAATCCATAGCAGTCATACAGAGTTAGATGTAACTTCTTAATTTCCTCCAGTAATGAGGTTCCCACAGACTCCCTAGTAATTCTAGCATCTCACTGACTTGTCTTACTGGCAAGACAAATAGACATAGGTGGAATAAAGTCATCTTCCTTTACAGAGAGGATGCCACCTTTTTAAAAATCAAAGGGTGAGTATATAAAAATTTATTGAATATATTAACTAACTCTTAGCTTCTCGTAGCTGCCTAATAGTCATTCTCCTCCTAACAGAAGCTCCCCAGGCATCAGACCTGGCTTGAAGTTCCACAGTCCCTCTGTTCACAGAGAGACTCAAGAGAACTGACTCTGGCCTCCAGCCACACTGCTTATTAAGGACTTAAATCTGCCTCACACCTTCCTGGTGAGCAAAGTTACTAGACAGCCCTCAAACAAATCTAATACTTAACATTACAAATGAGAACAGGAAAAGAAATAACAAATATCCTTTCCATGTTTATCTAAACTTGCTTCTGGTTTCAGAAAGGCTGTCTGGCTTTGATGTCCTATTGTAGTCACCTTCTTCTGACCCACATTCTTCAGACTCATATGCTGTCTGTTTGAACTGCTTTTCAAGACAGCTTTTCTGGCGAATGAGACTGAGATCTCATCCCTGACTCCTCTTCTGAGCATTCCTGAGTGTGCTTCTAAGTCTATTTCTATTTTTCCCTTTAAATCCATTTAGCAACTTCCTCAGGAAATCTGAAGGTGAGATGGTATTTCTGTTCTGTGATATGGGCTACTCAGCTCTCTGAGAAGTGTCCCTTCTGGAATCATTGCTTTGCTTTCTGCTCATTTTTCTTGCAGTCCTTTTGCTTAAAATCAGCCAGCTTTGAGATTCATTTATAAAAAGGTCCCAGAGGTTTCGCAGGACAGATCTTATTCTTTTAGTGTCACTAAAGTTTGTTTAGGGTTCTTGTTGATTCCCAAGTTGCCCAAAGTGCTCCCTGTGCCAAGGAGATTTTAGGTGTTTACAGATCCCGCCATCCCTGTCAGTACAAGATGTAATGCATGGGATGTACAGGAGTAGTGCGTAATCTCACCTCCATCTCTATTCATAGGTGCTTTTGGCTAGGAAGGTACTGGATCCAGATTCCCATCAAAGGCTCCACATCCTCAGGTCCAACCAACAATGAGGCTGAGTATGCATTCTAATAGGCACACAGACAGCTAGTTGTACAAAGTAGACATATACACATATAGATGCATATGTACACATGCATGAATATGTACACATAACTATCCACATACACTAACACGAGCAGGCACTATCACAGACTATCACAAAGCACTATCACAAATACAAACAGCACCAGCAACTTCATCCTGTTCCCATCTCTTTCAAAGCAGGATGGATGTCTTCTAGTGGGGCTCATATTAATAAACAGAATCACAGAATGGTTTAGGTTGGAAGGGACCTTTAAGATCACCAAGTTCCAACCCCCCTGCTATAAGCAGGGACACCTCCCTTTAGACTAGACCAGGTTGCCCACAGCCCCATCCAGACTGGCCTTGAATGCTTTCAGGGAGGGAGAACTCATAAACTCTTTGGGCAACCTGTCCCAGTCTCTCACCACCCTCACAGTAAAGAATTGATTCCTGATACCTAGTTTAAATTGACCCTCTTCCAGTTTAAAGCCATTTTCTCTTGTCCTGTAGCTAAAAAAATAAAAAATAAAAGGTCTTCAACATAGTTTCCCTGGTGTACTTTGACCCTGGCCACAGTGCACTGTGATTAAGGCTCACAGAGCTTTCCTCTATGAAACCTCAATTTGCTGAATTCATAGAAAAATATTTTTAGAGTTTGTTGACATGATGAAATAGCAAATAAATTTCAGATAGGTTTTGACAACCTGTGGTGTACAGCACCCTTCTGAGTGACATACTTTTAAAAATATTTTTAATTTTTTTTTAAATATGGTACCAAAGCTAGAATGTTCACATTTTGGCACCACTCAAGGTGTTCTTTAAAAGAAAAGAAAAATTCTGATTACTGTACTTTAGCTCCTGTCCTATGACACAATCTCTACTAACTGAGCTGAGAAAGTTCAGCCAGGTTTGAATTATAAATTTTCACATAAAAATTACTTCACATTAATTTTGTTTTGTTGTTCAGTAACAGCAATATAGTTAACTTCCAGCCTTGTTAGGCAAAACAGTTTCTGCTTCAAAAGGCAGGACGTTGTTGTTTACTTCCATTAAATCAATAACAAAAACAGTTGGAGTGAACATAATAATAGGAAATAGTGTCTCAGTTTAGCAGTGAAATAATGTTCTTTAGGAAATTAATGGGTGCCTTCGTAAAGTTGTGTTAATGCAAAAGCCTTAAAAAAAAAAAAGAAAGAAAAAAGAAAGGCAAAACAAAAAAGTTGCCCTTAATAAAATGAGGAGGTACTTTCACAATTAAGATGAGAGAGGGAGGGAGAGAAAGATATCACAAGAATGCACATTGTCCTTGAGTTGATGAGTTGTTTATATTCTTCAGCAGACATTAAGTTTACTCTATAAAGACTGATGAAAGTTATATCAGAGTTAAAAGAATGAGGAAAAAATCAATTCCCTTGTCATATGGTTAATTTAAGGCAAACATTATGGCACATTTTGTATCATTAATGTGACTGATGACTAAGATGGTGGGTGAATTTTCCTTTTGTTTATTTTATCTCTAAATACCTCACTCTATAAACCTCTAATGCAAACCTGAAATTAAAGGCTAGGGTTGTATTATTATTTTCATGAGATCTACACTGTTTGATTCCAATGGATTGTTCCCTAATTAAGAGACTAGAAAACAGAATTGATTTTTTAAATTGTTACCTAATTCAAATCAGAAATAATCATCAACTTCTCTTTCTCTTTCATTAGAGCAATTAATGTTTAGTGGGTTCCTGCTCATGAAACAAGGGTACAATTGTTCCCTGATCGCAGTCTTTCCCTGCTCCTTCCCCCAAGCTACTTCACACACTGCAACACAGAATCTGTTGTTAGTTATCTATTTTGTCTTAAGCCTGAAATAATCCTGGTTTAAAAGAATATCCCACATATTTCCCTTTTCCAGCTGTTCTCACATCTTTGCATTAAGAAATGGTAACTTTCCATTCAGTATACTGGAGAAAAAATGTAAAATTATTTCTTCTTTTACTGTATTTTTCTTTACTCCATCTCTAGACATCAGCCTTCTAGCTCACAATGATAAGGATTTCCAGACTTAAAGTAATAGCTGAGTATTTAATCTGCATCTTACATCTAATCAGTAGATTTAACTATGGATATTTTACATTAAGAATGATTTTCAGTGGCCTTCAGGCACATTATACCCATAAATCTGCTGTTCAAATTTTATTTCTAAATTATAAAAACATGATAAAAAGTAATATTCAAGAAATTTTAATTGCGGAAATAATAAATTATTATTAAAACCATAACTATGCAGTCAAGAGTAATAATCAAATTATGCATTCAGCAACTAAACTGGCTTTGAAGAATTTAACTCTCAGTGAGATGATATGAGCAAAATAACTAGTCATCACTTTTTTCCCAAATTTCCTGAGGAAGTCTAGTATATCCCAAATGAATTATTTAATTTGTGCTTTGAAGATATTCGAGCAGTTGTGATGAGAAGTGGATGAGGAAGTTTGCATTTTTCTGCTTGAAATCAGAAAAGTACATTGCAGTGCTTTACACTATAGTAGAAGAGGTGACAACAGGCAATGGGCTGTTTTATTAAGGAGGGTGACCTTACTTTCCCTATCACATGGATCCAACATATACTTATTTCTTTGAATTTTAGAGAATTGTTCTAAAATCTTTTTTAAAAATATATTCACATCAGTAAATGCCTGAGCTACTAATATTTTTGTTTTCATTTGTATAAGAAATTTCTCTGGGCTCTCTGCACTGGGATCTCTTAGGTGTCCTGTTAGAGGATGAGAAGACAACTGAGGAGTTATGGGCCAGGTTTAAGAGGGCAAAATGATGAGTGATGTTACTAGTTACTACTCTGCTATACCCCTCTTAGTAGGGAAGAAAATGAAGTTTTCTTCAGACAACTGGAAGAAGCATACTCAGACTCTGGTCTGTGTTGGACTGGTTCTAGCCCCCTTATCTTCTGGACAGACAAATACAACAGGGCAGAAGACATCAAGGAGTTTTCTGGAAAAGCACTGATGGCAATTCTAAACACAGGTGATTGAAGAATCAACAAATTCTCTACAAAATATGATACCTACAAACAAGAAATGACTGGCAGGTGAAGACTGCAGCCTCAACTGACAGTACAATAGAGCTCAGGATTCTGAGGAAGAATCTTTAAGCAGGCCAAGAAATAGGAACACAAATCCAGGTTTCAGAGGAGCACACTTTGGCTTCTTTAGGGTTGTGCTTAGAAGAATCCCATGGAATATATCCCTGGAGCAAAAAGTGATCAAAGTAAAATGTTTTATTTTTTCAAGGATCACCTCCCTCTTTCTTAAGAATCATTCACTTTTAACACAGAAATGAACTGTAAAATAACTAGAAGCAGAATAAACATGAGCCATCAATGTATGCTTGCAGTAAAGACAGCCAATAAGTGAACTGGATGCATTAGGAGGGGTGTTTCCAGCAGGCTGACAAATGTGATCCTTCCACTCACTCCTGGCCACATCAGAAGTGTTGGGTCCAGTTCTAGGCACCTCAGACATACTGGAGAGTGTTCAGTGAAAGACCACGAAGATGATAAAGGAACTAGAGAGCCTCTGATATGAAGAGGATGGACTGGAAAAGAGGGAGTTCAAGAGGACCTTATTTATGTGTACGAATAATAGAAAGGAGGACATACAGAATACAGAGACAATCTTTTCAGAGGTTAAGGATCAGAACCAACGTGCACAAATTAAAATACAAGGAATTTCATTCAAACATTAAAACTTCTTTTCTGTAAGGTTGACTGATGATTAACACAGGCTGATTAGAGATGTTGTACAGTCTCCCTTTGGAGGTATTTAGAACCTGACTGGAAAACTGTTGGAAAACTTCTCATAGTCAACACATCTGGCCTGAAAATTGAAATACATGATTTGTGTAGGTACCTCTTATCCTCAGTTATTCTGCAGTTCTGTGCAGTCATAAATTCTTCATGCAAATCTCACATTACAGCAAGATAAGACCTAATATTTAACTGGAATAGGTTCCACTGCAACTTAGATTTTTCAGTTTATTTTTAAACATGCATGTAGATCGAGCTCTATACAGGATTCATGGCCAGTCACAACAGAGATGCTGTCAACAGAATAGAGGAGCTGATGTTATTGGAGATGTATGGGGGAAGAAAATACAATCTCCTTAAAAACTCTTTCAGCTCTAATGAATTCAGAGAAATTGATTTAATCCTAGAAGGAATTGTTTCCAAGTATTTGAGATTTCTGAAATAGTGTTCATCATTAAGTCATGCTGCAAAAAGTATTATTCTTTTTGGGTTTTTTGTTGTTAGTGATGGTGGTGGTTTTATTATTGCTGTTTTTGTTTCCCCTAGGAATTCTCTTCTTTTTTGGCTACTTTCCATTGCAGATTGCATAAAATTTCAACTTTGGCTTTGCCAGAGATTTTGTAACCTTTGCTCTTGTAGGCCAGATTTTTAAAAATGAAAAGTTCTTTGTGTCTGCTTCCCTGAATTCTACTATAAAATAATGAAAGAACTTAAATGCCAACACCAAAAAAATATGGATGCACCTTCCCATAGTTAGCAAGCTAAAATGACTACAGGTAGAAAACAAGAATCTGAGGTATAATAAACTTTGCCAGACCCTGGTAATAATATAATATTAACATAAGCTTTTTCAAGCTTTTTAATAAAGTGTAAATTGATTCAGATTTTCTGATATGTCAAATATCAGGGATTCGTTTTCAGTTTATTAAGAAAAGTTTCACCTACATGCTTCCTAAAAATAGAGAAATTAGCTAAGAACATTGGATTTGTTAATTCTGGAACTGATTATTCTGGTGCATTAACTAATAATCGGTGACTAGCGCTGGAACTAATTAGTGTGGCTTTTGATAAAGTTTCTACATCACATTATTCTTATATGAGTCTAAAGCATAACAGATTTTTGCAAAAATAGTATTGTAGGGAAGATTCTCTCACTGGCGTGAGCTTGTAAATATCAGCTCAATATTTCACTCTTTCTTTTAATGAATTGTGTGGAATTTTTTAAAAAAGGTCAGTCCGTTCTAAACAGGTAGAAAATATTTTTGCCTCATTAACAAATTTTAGACTGGAACTATCATTCTCCGATCAATGAAAAATATTTATATTCAGAATATGTTATGTGAGTTAGCAATATTAATATACTTGCTGTAGTGAAATTTTTGACATGATACAGGGATATGTATTTCTTACTACACAGATAACTACAAAAGTAATGCCTCCTCTTTATTTCCATGGAAACTACAACAGATAAAAAGAGCACAATAACACTGTTTGATAGAGCAAATCCTCAGCTAAGAAAGCACTATTTTTCAGCATAGTAACCACCATATACATTTTTGCCAGTGATGAACAAGAATGACGTGCCCACAAAAAGTGCATCAGCAGTGGTGATCAATGGTTGCTGTCACCACTGCTGAAATGCACCACCCAGCACCTCACTGTGTTCACATCCACTGTTTGGTCTTCAGGAACGTCCAGCAAGCATCACTGAACGTCAATGGGTGACATTTTTTCCAGAGGGAGGAATTATATGACACACTTTTGCTCCGTTCACACCTCCAGGTAGCATGCTGTCAGACTGCCCTTCTGCTGCCATCTGTTACACGGCAAAAAGATATAACGGGATATTGGTGAGAAGGTTCAGCTTCTACTGCCATACCACCAACACCTGTCTCTGACATCCTGGGCCAACATTATAAAATAGGAGGCACTACTTTTGATGTTGCAATCATAGTTCTAATGTAGATATGTTCTGACAGTATTAAATCACAGATGCACACCTTAGAGAACAGTGAATCATAGTAAAAAATAAGTAAAATTCACACATTGATACTTGTTCCATATTCCTGGCTGAAATTCCTAATGCATGTTATCCCATCAGAGATCTGTACACTGTGAAAATATCAGATGTCTGTAAGCATGGATGATTTGAAGCAACTGAGGAGGAGAAATTTTTAAACTATAGCCTCTTAGAACTCTAAAGAGGAGCATATCTTTTGGATTAATTCTTTCCACTTTGTAAACTACTTCCTTTCCAAATGAGCATACTCGAAATTTCTGAGTCTCAGACTTGTATTCTCAGGTTTCACTAACAGGATCTGAGGACAACTTTGAATTATCTGTCTACCTCAGAAGAATTTTTTTTTCAAGACAGGAGAAAAGATGCAGATGTTGGTTAATTGCCCAGAATCTTAACTGTTGTGTTGGATTTTTTTGTTTGTTTGTTTTGTTTTTTTTTTCCACTTCTGTTGTTGAGACATCAGCTAATGATTATTTATTATTAAAAAAAATAAATAAAGGCTATACCTGCATGCTGTGATTATGTCTACGCTGTGTTGTGTAACTTCTACAGGAAAACACATAGGAGACAGAAAGTTTTATGAAATTTAATAAGATATTGTAGCTCACTGCTGTGACTGTTTTCATGATATTGTTCCTATGTGACTAGACACTATCGCTTATTGAGCAATTGTATGAGAAAAGCACTGAAAGAAGAGCAAGTCTCAAGTTATTTCTTAGGCACTTAGGATTTAGAAGCAATTAAACCTGGAAATGCTTATGCTTTTTTTTTTTTTTTTTTAAACTAAATGGCAAGGAATGAATTAATTGAAATTATAACTACCAAACATGTGAGCTCAGGTAAGAGAAATTCAGGTTTATCGCACTAAGAAAGACGTGAACATGAATGCATTCTTTTTCAGTGATCAGTGATCTTCTAGTTTTAACTGTTATTATCAAATATGTTTAGCATATTTTTGCAAACAACCAACAGGGAGAAACCCTTTCAGGTATGTGTATGATATTTGGATAAATGCCAGAGAGAGAGACTTGCTAAGACCCTGCTCTCACTGAATACCTTGTCTTCCCTTAGCAAGCTGATGGTTCTGACCATGAGACATTTCCACATTTGTCAGCTCCAACTCCCTGCACTCACTTCTTTTTTCATGGAATTGGAGGCTGTTAATGTCACTGAGCTTTGACTGAGAACAATCAGAGCTGATCCAGCTTGTTAATTCTTGCAGAGCTGCTTAGAATTGTGTACCTCCACAGAGCCATCTTAAAATACTTTACAAAACTCTGCAGGTTTTTGAAATGTACTTTATCATAGACTTTGGTAAGTGACATTATTTTAAAAATAGGAAAAACATATAATTGCATTATTTGAAGCTAGAAGGCAGCAATATTTCTATCTGTATATCATTCTCCAAAAGCACATACTAATGTAATAAACTGATAAGAATCTTATCTAGCAGTGCAGCATCCGCTTAGGAATCAGACTGTCCTTAGTCTCAGAATACTCTGACAAATGACACTGAGGTTGTTGGTATCTCAATTTATCAAACTATATAATGCAAATAAGAGGGAAAACAAGCTGTCTATTAATGCTAAATCACTGCAATGTAGACCTAGTGTTTTGCTGGTAGTATTGCATAATTGTGCTTTGACAGAGAAACAGAAATAACTAGAGTGATCTGGAGGGCCTGAAAACATTGCCAATTACTTTGTTTGCCATTAATCTCAGTTTTCTTGAAGAAAAGCAAATATAAAAGTAAACTTTGGTTTAATATGCACTGAATATTTTTTATCAATTAGAAAAAAATGCATATATAAGAATGAGAATTCCTAAAGCAAACATAATGATGTCTGCTGTTTGATTTTTTGTGCCTGTTTTTTTTTTTTTTTTTTTTGGGGGGGGGGGGGGGGGGG
>JAOWBP010053492.1:0-11083 GCA_028571105.1 Tragopan temminckii
GGAGCTGTGGGTGTCCCTGTTCATTGCAAGGAGTGGGCCAGATGCCCTTTAAAGGCCCCTTCCAACTCAAACCATTCTACAGTTCTACTACGAGAAGTCACTGTTAAAGAAAGGGTCAGCAACAGAAACACACCAGGAACTACAATTGCATCTACAAAAATTCTGTCCTAATGAAACTCTTCTCAGCATAAAGCATGCATCTGCCACAAGACACATTGCACAGAAGAAGCTCAATATCAGTATCGATATCCCGCATGCAGTGCAGCAATTTATCTGCTTTGAAAGGCCACAGAGCTGCAGGACTGAAGGCAGGAGCTGCTCTGCTCTCTTACCACACTAAGCATCTCTGCTGAGCCTGCTAACAAGGACAGAAGTGCAAAATGACCCAACTCAGAAAGGTTCCACCATCTCAGCATCTTTATGGCGTGCTGCATAGGAGCACGAAACACTGAGTGAGGTGCGAGCACCGAGATACAGCTTATCATCCCAAGCTGCCCAATGCCCTGAGTTTGATGGCATCCAGTTACCTCTTCATCCTCCTCCTCATCTTCAACATCCAGGATACCCGAATCCTGCTCAGACATGGGGCTAGTGTTCTTTACCTCCAAATCTGAGCCTGCGCAGGTTTCTTTCTTGGACTTCTTCCCCCCACTTATCCTGGGGTGCTGCGATACAATATTGTCCAGGTTTCTTTGCTGCTGTGCCTAGAAAAAAAGCAGATTTCAAGCTTTACGACAGCATCCTTGGATGTATTTTTTTGGCCAAAAGATGCAATCAGTCATGAAATACGACAAATGAGACAAAATAAAACATGCACACTTAATGGAACTTTGAAATGTTATGTTTTTCCAAACCCAGATATTCCAAAGAAACAGAAGATTCATTTCAAAACCATTCCAGGGATTATGCAACAATACAAACAATATTCTGCCTCTTCACAAATCAAAATGCCAAACCCATCGTACTGCCATATTGATCTATTTACAGCACAGACGCAGAAATATTAGCCCATAGGCCATGTGGTGACTGTCACAGGCTAAATTAAAGGACCTACTTAACCGTTGGATTTGTTCCTCTTTTCAACCCGTGTCAGCACAAAACATTCCACATCTGGACCCCAGAGGTTCCTGAAAGCATTTTTGTGGTACCCCAGGAGATCTTAATTGCGGCGTTGCTGACTTACAGAACGATCTGTGCAAGGTATTCAAACAGGATGCTTGGCCTGGGAGAAGGCCACGGCTCGTGGAGCAAAGCATGTGGCCTCAGTGCAGCTCCCTCAGCCCTGGGCTCCCTTTGCAGCAGAGAGCAGTGCATGCAAGCTGCTGCAGAAGCTTTCTTGGCTTCTAAGAGGAAAAATCATTTAGCCCCAATTGCCCAAGAGCTGAAAACGAGCTCTGAGCTGGAGCACAAGGAGGAGCAATGGCAGTGCTGGAGACCTCCAAGGTCAGGCTGGACACCACGGAGAGCACAAACCTTCAAAACGATTTCCTTGTCAACGCTTACCAAGGATTCACATCCCACAAAAAGAATTTCTGAGTGAGTTTTAATTCCACAGCCTCTCTCAGCTCAGCTCCCTTTCGAATCCCTCCCTGGGAAGAAACACCCCAGAGACAGATCACTGGTGTAGATCTGAAGAATATTAAAACCGAGCACGGCGCCCATCTCTCCATCCCTGCGAAACCCACTGGGCTGCACCGTGCTGCAAGGCAAAGCCCACCTTGCATACATCTGCACACACAGCCACCTTCACCAGAGCTGCCAAATGGGGCAATGACTGCAAAACTGAAGATATAAGTGACACGGACCGTGGCTGCAGCAGGGTTGGAGCGATGGAACAGAGCGCCGTGCAACAGCCCAATCTTGACCTCTAGTGGTTGGAACGATGTAGGATCTCTGCAAGTGCTGTTAGGAGAGCAGTAAGGGCTAAGCAAGGGGACTACCAAATGGGCTCCTTCGGAAGATCTCTTAAGGGAGGAGTCTCAACAGTAGGGATTTTTTGCAACAAAGCCAAAAAGGACAAAGTCTGTGTTAGCACTGCTCAAGACAAATTTTGCTAGCAACGTCAATACTTGAAGCAATTGGGGAAAAGTGGCCTTTTTTGCATTAGAAATCTCTAACTTCAGAGACAGCGCTCTATAGAAAGGCATTGCAACACCATATAAAGGGAATTAGGACTTCAAAAAGGGGAGTGAGCTCTCGGTCCTTCTGAAGCCCGCACAACAAAGAGGTCCGAGCTCAGCTCTCCTCTCAGATACACCCACTAATGACATAAGTTACTCAACCAAAGTGTACTGAAGTTATAATGCTGGATCCACTGTAAATCACACCAAAAGCAAGCCCAGCGTACTCATTAAATTCGCACAAATTTACGTAATCTTTTTTTTTTTCCCCTCTAAGAAGAGAAGGAAAAAGAATGGGAAAATGCAAAGTTTTACATCAAACATTGAGCTTCATACAGATCATTAACAGGGTGTAGGCAGATCACAGGATAAGTGGTCATGGGAGAAGAACAAGCTGGACTAGCAAGCAGAAGAACGCAGTCCTTGGCTTCAACCTTCAATGCCCAAACCACGAGCACATAACACTCAGCATTTTAAGCTGAGCATGGAATAAAGTCTCCCCAGAGGACACTGCAAAAGTCCTTGGGAAGCATAGCACCTTGCCACCCAACGGCTTTCCAAAGCCTTTCCAAACACGAGGTGTTACTACATGAATACAGGAACAGGAGCTGCGGGTGTCCCTGTTCATTGCGGGGGGTGGGACCAGATGGCCTTTAAGGGTCCCTTCCAACTCAAACCATTCTACTCAAGGCCAGGTTGGATGGGGCCCTGGGCAGCCTGGTTTAATATTAATGTGGAGGTTGGTGGCCCTGCCTGTGCTGGGGGGGTTGGAGCTTCATGATCCCTGAGGTCCCTTCCAACCCAAGCCATTCTATGACTCTATGATTTAAGGTCCCTTCCAACCAAAGCCATCCCATGATTCCTTCAGCCACGCTCACAGGAGGTGCACACAGCAGCACATAATGTCTACGGACATGTAGAATTCATCTGAAGAACGAAAAGCAAGAAAGCCTGCCCTAGGAAAAGTCATTGCTCCAACTCAAGGAGTTCAGTATCTCAAACAAAGGCCACGTTTTGCATTTCGCATCATTTTAATTTTGTTCATGAACTGAAGTTCACAAAGAGAAGAATTCTGATTTCTGGATTCCAAGTCCACAGCAGGGAAAACAAAAGTGTGTGTGCCACCTCCTGAGGCATAAAAGAACCCAGAGGGACTCGCAGTGCCCTCAGAGCTTTCCAGCCCACCAAAAGCAATTTCAGTTTGGGGAATTTGGAAAAGTCCTGTGTGAGAAGAGGTTTCCCAGCAGTTTTAAGCCTGAACACTGAACTGCAATGGAACACTAACCAGTGGAACACCAAGGAACACCACCGCAGCACAGTGGCTGCTCCTTCCATAGGGCACTGAGTGCGTCCCCGTATCCCACCCCGCATCCCTCCAACCCCAGCCCTGTAACCCAGGCGTGATGCTGGAGCTGCACAACGCACACACCAGAAAGAACAGTAATTGCTTTTCCATTAACAGTAGGGCATTCCCCCCACCCCCACTCTTGGCAGGAAACAATATGGACTGAAGTGACCTACAAGTGAGAAATATCAAATTTTCTTTAACTTCGGGCAGGCTTGGGTGAAGTCACCGAGGTTTCAGTTTCACCTTGAGAAAAAGAGAGAGCTGGGGAGAGGCCCAGAGGAAGCAGCTAAAGAGAAATTTGGGCTTAACCGCAAGGAGCTCACGCTCAGACCTTCTCTCTTTCCCTCCCAGACCCGCTCCCTCCCGGGCCGGGGTGCAGCAGCACAACTATGCAATATATTTGACGCTGCCCATAAAGGATGAAAAACGACCTGCGGAGCAGGAACATTTGGATTTTAATGTTCTGTTTCACATAAAGGCATCTGCAGGGAGCCCAATGAGGAGGCACACTTGAGGAACCACATCAAAGCAGGGGCGACACTCCAGCGTGCCCCCTGAAAACACAGCAACCTGTGGCTATGGGGGAGGAGAAGAGCCCTCCAGGGACAAAAATAAAATAAAAAACCCCCCTTACCTTTTGGTGTGGTTTACATGAAAGCAAGTGCGTTTTTGTATCCTTTGGTAAAATTGCCTCTGTTATACAAGACTATCAATCTCTCGGCTCTGTGCTTAACGTGACAATAAAAAGTTTAGAAACCAAATGTGTGTTCGTAGCTAGCATTACATTTAGCAATAACACACGAAGCGTTTGCTTCACGTAGCTGGGGCTGCCTCCAAGCACAGCCACCCTCGCTGACCCGTGCACAGCACTCAGCCAGCAGACGCAGCCCAGACACAAACCCTATTTCCAGGCTGATACAAAAGCAAACAGTGCTTCCCCTCTCCAGCCCATAGCTTCGGGTCATCCGATGCCTGTTGTCAGATCAGACCAGCACTACCCATTGCACAGCACAGGAGCTGCTGCTCAGGCTTTGTTGGCTGAATACAGAATCAATCCTTTTTGCTGCTATCTCTTGAGAAACAGAGGATAGAAAGAATTGGGGGGAAAGCAGTTCTAGCGTTATTACATTTGCTTCCCCCACGCTGTCCACTTTCACACTGCTCACATGTCCCTCTACCAAATGCCCAACCTTACATGACATGGCTTTGGGGGTTTGCCGTTCAAGTCTGTCCCTCAAGAGTCCTAAATGTGAGAAGCTGTGGGTGCCCCATCCCTGGAGGTGTTTGAGGCCAGTCTGGATGGGGCCCTGCGCAGCCAGTGCTGGTGGGGGCAACCAACCCATGGCAGGGGGTTGGAACTCCATGACCTTTAAGGTCCTTCCAACCCAAGTCATTCTGTGATTCTATGTAATACTGATCCCAATATTTGCCTGTCCATTCCAAAGCTGCAGCACCAAGTTCTGCAAAGCCACTGCAATTCAGGTAAGACATCGAGATCCCAGTCTAGATGTGCTAAGGGAGAAATCAAATGCATTGGCTTAACCCACTGGGAGCAGAGCTGTCCAAAGCTGCTTGGAACAAAGGGAACCCATCCCCAACCCCACACCCATCCCACACGGCTGGGTTGGAGCAGCAAGGCAGCCATGGGCTCCCCCAGCTCTGCCTCCAGAAGCCACACACCAAAAGGGAAAGTTGCTACACCTCCTACACGGTGAATGAGCTCCTTTAAAACTCAATTAGCTTTTTATAGGTTTTTTATGACTTTGTCTTGTTTTCTGCCTCGGTTTGCCAATGTTGACAGTGAGTCTTACCTCCCGTCACCTCCACCCACCAACGAACTGACAATATTTACTTCTTAGAAGAATCTAATTAGCTCTTTCCTGATGAGATGGTAGATAAGGCACGGCAAAAGAGGTTCTATTATTCAGGCAAGGTTGCAGTACTGCTGTGGTTGGCTTCGGTGGTTTTGATTACTTACTGAACATTCGCTGCCGTGATTGTTTTATGGACCCCTCTAATGGGCTGAGACACAGAAGTCTAAAATATCGTTTCACCATATCCCCAGGAATGGGATACATACTCCTTCAACAACATTACAAAAAGCAGACTGGCTACAGGGGAAGAGAGGAGAAAGTTAATAAAAAATGACAGTGCGGCTGGCTCCCCGCCAGAGATCCATTTGAAAGTTATAAAATCCCCCTCAGATCAGATAAAAGCACGCATTATTATTGCAAGGTGTAAACTCAACACGCTGACACAGCTTCTGTTTTCAGTTTTAACTAAAACCCCGTCGCTTGTCAAGATGATAAGAGCTTCTGCCTATCTGCCTTCTTGGTGTTAACTGGTTATCGCAGCAAACAATTTGTCAGAGGTCTGTCTGACAAAGTTCACCATCAGCACAGGAAATGAGCTCCAAAAAAGTGATGGATATATAGACCTATTTTCTTTTTTACTTGATATTTGGTCATTAAAAATATAACTTAGGAAATGCGGCATTCAGTGAGTTTCCTCCAACAAACGCCCTGTAGAGATTGCTTGATGATCCTTCAGGTCCCTTCCAACCCAAGCCAGAGATTTGACTTCAACTTGCCACCACTCCTCCCTCCCTACAAACAACTGCTCCACCTCAGCCCCTCCCCAGTGCTAAAAATCGAGCTCATAACAGTAACATTCCCAAATGCCACCTCTGCACAGATATATTTTGGCATCCGGAGTGCAACAAGGAACAAAGATTTCTCCCTTCCACCCAATGATTTATGGATAGGACCCTGGAGGTGTTCAAGGCCAGGTTGGATGGGGCCCTGGGCAGCCTGGTCTAGTATTAAATGTGGAAGTTGGCAGCCCTGCGTGAAGCAGGAGGGTTGGAGATTCATGACCCTTGAGGTCCCTTCCAACCCAAGCATTCTATGATCCTATGATTCTGTGAATGGCCTCAATGAGCCAGGAGAGGGTCAGGTTGGATACACTGGATGATAGGAAACGTCTCTTCTCCAAAAGAGTGGTCAGGCATTGGGCACAGGCTGCCCAGGGAGTGGAGAGTCACCATCCCTGGAGGTGTTCAAGAAATATGGAGATGTGGCACTGAGGGACGTGATCAGTGGGCATGGTGGGATGGGTTGGGGTTGGACATGGGGATCTTAGAGGTCTTTTCCAACCTTAATGGTTCTACAATCCTCATCCCCACACTCCTGCTTTTTCCCTATCCATAAGACAAGGTCAGTGTTATTTATACCCTCAGAGTTCATCATAAAGAGTAGCTTGGTTAATTCAGCACTTTATCAGAAAGCTATTAAACTTCTGCTGTTCTTTGGAGGAGCTCCTGCTGTGCAGAACGGGGAGCAATCAGAACTCAGTGCTCTCCTTCCCGGGAGCTGTAAAGAGAAGTTTATCACATTAGCACTGATAAAAGGACTCAGGCAACCGAGTCCTCCGGGTCAGCTGCACAATTAAAGTCAAAAAGTCATTTTTTAAGAAGTACTTCATGAAGCAAGGTGTTGATTTACACTTCTGTGTGTTCTGGTGTCGAGAACAAGATATCTGCGCGCAGGCATCAAAAGTAGCTCGGTTATGTGATTAAAAAGTGCATTTATCACATTTACACAGAGAGGAGAAGCTGAAAATTAGATAAGGGGCCTAAAAGCAAGAGAAGGAAGGCTGTCGTACAAGCATTCCACACACATCAAGGACTGCAGCCCCACACCTGAGCCTTGCTACAAAGCCCCTTGCTATCTGTAATGCTGAACGCCACGCTTTGTTGTGTTTTTTCTTCTCTGCCTTCTCATACAAAACCACAGAATATCCCAGGTTGGAAGGGACCCACAAGGACCATCGAGCCCAAACCCTGGCCCCACAGTGGACCACCCCAAGCCCAAACCCTATGGCTGAGAGCCATGTTCCAATGCTCCCTGGGCTCCAGCAGCTCGGGGCTGTGCTCACTGCCCTTGGGAGCTGCTCCATGCCCACCACCCTATGGGGCAGAGCCCTTCCCTTCCCATCCCCAGTGACCACAGCCTATTTGAAGCTGCTGTGCTAAGAATCACTCTGCCTAATACCTCCACCTTGTGTGCTGGGAATCACAAAGGAGGAAGGGTTGCTCGCTCAGCCAGGATAGGGAATCAGGGCTGCAGCTCATCAGCTCCGGTGCTCCGAGCTGCACTTATTTATCTTGACCCTCAGAAAGTTATACAGCTAAAGGAGTGTTCGTCCTCCCCTCCTGGCCCCAGATTAAACTCCTTTATCCCATTCTCTGTGGGAGTTCCCAGACTGCTGTTTCACACACCCTCTCTCTGGGCCTTGTCAAACTCTGTGCAGATAAGTTTCCTTTCAAGATTCTGCTTTTGTTTCCAGTTATCGGCCTGCTTTTGGTTTTTTTGAGATCCTGAGAAACAGGCAAAGTTAAAAGCACCTCTGCTAGATGGTCTGGATTGGCCTGGAACACAGTGAGACCCATCAAAAGGAGAAGATAAAGCCCTGAGCCACGGACAGAATATCTTTTGGCTTTTCTTAAATGAGACCTGGGGAGATGCACTGAGCTTTGGATCTAACACACAGTCCAGATCCACCATCAGAAGCTGTCCTCAACATACCAATAATGTGGGACAACAGGTCCCACTGCTGAAGCCCAACTGCAGCCATCCACCAGCACAGATCTTCTCTCCCAACCTTCTTCTGTAAGACTGAAAGCAGCAAAGCACTGCAGAGCACAGCCCGATAGAACACCACATCCCCGCAAACCCAAGAGCATGCTGCAATGGGAGGAACCTGTTACAGTACTATTCTGCTTTGGTTTGTTGGGTTTTTTTTCTGTGATAGAGAAATATTTTTCCAGTAGGACCCCATTCAAACTGCCATTGGCTTCAGGAGATGTTATAAGGTTAACTTCAGAGCTATAGACTGACGTACTGAAAAGCTAGGTGGCAACACAGGGTAAGAATCACAGGAGTTAAAGAATGAATCAAAACTTGGTCACACCTTGCTTCCTTAAGTTGACATAAGATCCCTTTTTAAAGCACAACCAGTTACTGAAGAATTAAAGTTACATATTACAAACATGTATTTCACATCCAACGTCCTAACTTTCTAATCTCACAAAGTGCTCATTCAAGTCCCAAATCTATTTCCCAGACATCATCTGCCCCCCAAA
Source organism: Tragopan temminckii (assembly GCA_028571105.1). Taxonomy (NCBI): domain Eukaryota; kingdom Metazoa; phylum Chordata; class Aves; order Galliformes; family Phasianidae; genus Tragopan; species Tragopan temminckii. Next base: position 8,612 of record JAOWBP010053492.1, read on the forward strand.
GGCCAATGGGGAAACTGCAGAGAATTCCTCAAAGCCAACGCTTCCCTTTCTGTTACAAGCCCATAGGATTTCTTCAGGAAATCAGAGAGCTACCATAGAATCACCAAGGTTGGAAAAGACCTCCAAGATCATCCAGTCCAGCCATCCACCCACCACCAATATTTCCCCATCAAACTGTGTCCCTTAGCACCACATCTAAACATTTCTTCAACACCACCAGGGACAACAAGAGCCATCAATGAAGACACGGAAAGAGTGCTAAATCTCCTCTTTTCTTCTTTCTAATTTTCAGGCAGATCGCTTTCCCTCTCCCAACAGGATGCCAGGACAACAAGACCAATGCCTGAGTTAGAGCGCTGGCCTCACCAAACCCAAAGAAAACACGGTTATTGCCTCCATGGAGCCAGGATACTACCCCTATAGGCAGTGATAGATGAGTACCAGGCATAAATCAGATATAAACAAGCACCGAAAGATTTAGGTCAGATATGAGGGGTAAGTTCTTTACCAAGAGAATGTTGAGGTGCTGGAACAGCTGCCCAGAGAGGCTGTGGATGCCCTGTCCATCCCTGGAGGTGTTCAAGGCCAGACTGGATGGGGCCCTGGGCAGCCTGGCCTGGTGTTAAATGTGGAGGTTGGTGGCCTTGCATGTGGCAGGGAGGTTGGAGCTTGGTGATCCTTGAGGTCCCTTCCAACCCTGGCCATTCTGTGATTCCATGATTCTATGGGAAGAATACCCCCTACTTTACAGCTCTGTTTTGCAAGTCGCTGGCCAGGACAACAACCTCGCAGTAAGAGCCCACCAGTTTGCTAAGAAAATATGTAATGTTTGGTCTAACCATCACAAAAAATAATCCTACAAAGCAGTCTTTGGCCTCATTAAGGCTGTCGTTCCCATTTCCAGCAAGCAGTGAGCCACAACCAGAAGACAGGAGCTGGCTGTCTGCTGCCTGATGCACGCAGCGTCCAGTTCCCAAGTTCAGTTGGTGGAAGGCTTTTTCTCTCCATCAGAACATGTCCATACCTGACACCCCAGCTAAAAAGTAAGCAATGGAAACAACATATAGTATGGTAACAACATACATCCCCAGCCCAGAAGCCTGTAATCACCATAACACAAATTTCTGGGAACCTAAGCACCTCAAAAGCTGTGTGTTACCTCTTCTAAAATCCCTGAGCAGGGACCCTAAATGAAAACCGGGGTGTTCACAACAGTGGAGTGGGTCCAGAGGAGGGCCACTAAGATGATCAGAGGGCTGGAGCACCTCTCCTATGTAGAAAGGCTGAGGGAACTGGGATTGTTTAGCTTGGAGAAGAAAAGGCTCCAAGGAGACCTCACTGTGGCCCTCCAGTACTTGAAGGCAGCGTATAAACAGGAGGGGGAATGGCTGTTTATGAGGATGGACAGTGATAGGACAAGGGGGAATGGTTTTAAACTGAGACAGGAGAGATTTAGGTTAGATATTAGGAGGAAGTTTTTCACTCAGAGGGTGGTGAGGCACTGGAACAGGTTGCCCAAGGAGGCTGTGGATGCCCCATCCCTGGAGGCATTCAAGGCCAGGCTGGATGTGGCTCTGGGCTGGCGACCCTGCACATAGCAGGGGGTTGAAAACATGTGATCACTGTGGTCCTCTGCAACCCAGGCCATTCTGTGATTAACACCTCTCAAGGGTTACATGCTCTCCCAACAGGTTGCTTTCATTTCACGAAAATTAGAGTAACCTACTACTCTGGATTGAAGTGGCTGGCCCCAGTACCTCCCAAAAGAGACGTGATGTATTACACGAGTCCATCTTGCCTGCAGACACCGTTGGAAATGCAACTTCTGTTGGGTTTCAGCTGAATTCATTGAAGTCATCACTGGGATTTGTGAGTCAGCGGTATGCGTTGGTGACAAATTTCCTTCCCAGCAACATGTGGTAGACGAGAGGAGCCCAAGCTGAAGGCATTTCTCAAAGCCCTAACCCTGCTTCTCCCCTCTCCAATACAAGAATATTCCAGAAGGAGAAAAAAACACCCAATTCCCAGAGCATTGCTTCTTATCCTCATAAAGCACTTCGTGATGGTTTAGATTTAAAGAATGAAATGTCAAACAATTTCACCACTGCCACTCTTCCAAGCATGGAAGTAATAGCAAAAAAACGACAGTGAGAAGAAAGAAGAGAGGGAGAGAAACACACATTGGAATTATCTGGAATGGCAACTACCATCTCTGCACAAAGAAGCTTTAATCCCTCTGACATAAAGAGACTCCCATTTTCCACAAAGCTCTTCAGCACTTTAATCCCTCTTGGGGCATTTACTGTGAGCTAATCCATTTAATTCAATTACACTTGACTAACAACCTGCCTTTCAAGAAATCTGTAAGGCCCACGATATTCCTTACTATGAGTTGTTTACAGAGAGAGTGGTGAGGTGCTGGAACAGCTGCCCAGAGAGGCTGTGGATGCCCCGTCCATCCCTGGAGGTGTT
>JAOWBP010053493.1:0-11083 GCA_028571105.1 Tragopan temminckii
CTGCATTCCAAGCTGCCCCCAGCCTTCACATCCCCAGCCAGGCCTTCCTGGTTGGTTCAGCAGCACACCTCTCCTTGTTGGCACCTCCACCACCTGCCTCAGAAAGTTATCTTCCGTGCACTGCAGGAACCTCCTCGACCTTGTGTGCCTGGCTTTGTTGCTTATCCAACAAATGTGCAGCTGTTCTTAACAGTATTCTGTCTCCTAGCTATTAAAATGTTCCTTTTGCCAAGATGTATAACTGTGTCAATAAAAAAGGTCCAGAGCAGTTTCTCAGGAAGGAATGAATGGAAAAACAAGATGAAGGTGGACAAATTTTGTTCAGGATCCTCTACGTTCCCCCATCTATTATTGTAAAGAGAGTAGCATATATCTTCGGAACAATCTAGTTCTGCTCTCTGTACGTTGCTCCAAAAGTAATGCCTCCTAATTATTTCCATGGAAAACAAAACAGACAAAAAGACTGCAACAACACTATCTGATAGAGAAAATTTTCAGCTACAAAACAATATTTTTCAACATAGTCAGGACCATTAGCTATACATTTTCACCGGCAATGAACAAGAGCCTTCATGTTGTGCTTGTAAAAATCTGCACCAGTGTAGGTAACTCCCTATTTCAAACTGCTATGATGGCACTGTTGCAGGGAAAATGGTCCCCATGCAATACATCTTTCATCAGCCCAAACAGATGAAGGTCAGAATCCTGACTATATGGTGGGTGTGGAAGGACACTCCATCCAACTGGCAATGTGCTCCACGATCTTCAAACTGGCATGGCATTATCATCTTGCAAGAGAAAGACTGTATTCTTCTCATTGCTGTCTCTGGAAAATTTAGCCTTCAACTTAGTCAGCAACTTGATGTAGGGATGAGAGTTGATCCGGGTTTCAGGAAATCCAGAAGGATCATTCCTTTCCTGTCCCAAAACACAGGGCACATCTGAGGGCGGCATCTTGAACCTCATATTAGTTCAGTTGAGTCTCATGTTGATGCTGTATAATATGGTGAATTTATTTTGCTATTTATTTCTAATCAAGCCAAATATGTCTTCCTGCAGAAACACCAGTGCAGGTATCAGACTGTATATGAAAACAGAATTATCCTCTTTAAGAATAAATATTTTAACAACCAAGCCCATTAAAGAATCATTTCATAGTAGGAGCTCTTCTGCAAATGACTTCTCTTTAAACTTAAACACTAAAGGTAAACGGAAATAGGCCAAAATGAAATGCATATAAGACATTAAGTGTATACTAGTCATAAAATGCAGAGAAAGGCAGAGAAAGGCAGACCCACAGTGCTCAAAATTGGCCTGACATTGAAATAAGATGCTCCAGCTGTACTTCTCTCCTATTCAAGAGAATAACATGCCTCAAAAATCTGGCCTTACTTGTCTTCTGTGTGCTTATCTGTAACAAGTACAGGAGAAAAAATGTTTTGGATAATGCTTTACTGGGTGTTTGATGTAAATTATGTCTCTTGACAACTGAATTTTGTCCAACTATTAATTTATGACTAAATTATGACTGAGATATAACTAAGTTGCTATTTCCCTCTTGCTCTTGGTACAGCAGTAAATTACGTCAGATCTTTGACATCCAGCTTCATATTCACTGCTAGGTGATTTGTACTGGTTCTTTTGCAGAGCGTATGTTGTATGGGTCTGCCCTTATTAACAAAGGAACAGCAATGTTACAGTAATAGAAATAACTTTTACAATGCCAATAATAGAAATAACTCTGTGTTGAATCCTAACATAGTAGTCCATATAGTGTATATATTAAATCACCATTTACTGCATAGCTGAAATAATTTTTCTATATTGGTAAATGCAATTACCACTTAAATAGAATTTAAATAATCTTACATTGTCATTTCTCATCTCATTTACTTTCAAACTGTCTTTCACTAATGTCTAATACAGAGCATAAGAGCTCTGAAGTAAATTATTCAATTTCATTTTAACACAGGAAGAATACAGTCCTTATGTCCATTCACTACTGAACAAAATGAAATATTTGCATTTCTTTTGCAAATGTACTGTGCAGTGTAAGACAAGCTAACCTCTAAATCACCTCTGGCATCTTAGGATTCTGAACATTCAGAAGCGTTTGCTAATCTCATACAAGGCATTAACCTACTAGGGGACTAATTCTGCTGAAAATAATGGTGTTGATTGCACTGCTGTTTTATTTTAATATTCAGTTAATGCAGTCCAGCTATTTCATAGGTTTCTGAGTGTCAAAGGGCTACTATATTCTAGAGAATCTGGAGAACTTGAGTCCTTATGCTGGTATGCTCAAAAGGAGAAATTATAATGAGATGCTGTATGAAATAGTTATTATTCATTTTCTGGCTATCAGATGTTAAATATAAAACCATCTTGATTCTGATATACATTCACAGGCCCGACAAAAAGTCCTCACCTATCTTGGAAGGTATTAAACAATTTTTTTAATGTTTTTATTGTATTTTCTCCCCTATCCTTGAGAGGATGTTAGATGAGAGAATGGCATCTTGGAGTATAGTTACTTACCAGTGTAAAACCACCACACCACACAACTCCTTTACAGAGTGACAGATCTGTGATCTCAGACAGAGGCTTCACATTCCCCTTTGCATGCTGTATTCTTCTGCATGAACCGTCATGCCATTATGCTCTATGGAACACGGTGACATAGTGGTTTGTTGCATCTAGCATTGCAAAGTATCTGTACTTCATGCAAGCTGAGAAATGAGGCAGAAATTCCCTTGCAACAATTAAGATTACCAATACACAGTTCATTACTGGACTGCGTGGCCAATGTCATAAACTGTAATAATTTTTTACCTCACTTCACAAAAGTTTGCAATATTACTTCAAGCTAGAGAATTTTTGCTCCACTTTTCAGGGAAGGAGTTGAGTTACAAAGTGAATAAATTATTTAAGCTCTACTAGTCATTACATCAGTCTTGGCAGACTTTCTGTCACTAAGATGGGCAGGTATCTGCAATGCTCTTGCCATGGAACAGTGAATTAAACAATCCACATATTTCTTGTTTGCTAGGAAAATGTTAAAAATCCTTAAAGCGAATGGAAATCATCATTACTCTTCCTGTGATTTTACTTATAGCTTCAAAATAAGATAAACTTCAACAAAACAATCACAGAGATTTTGGTAAGGAGAAAGAAAGGAAGCAAATTTAAATTTTCTCCTTAAGGCAATTTATCTGCTTTGACATTTATTCTTACTTTACTGACTGGCTGGGGCAAAATGGAGTTGCATCTCTTAAATATTTAAGGCTCTGCAGAAATGCCTATTGTCAGGATTTAGTGGTATCACAGGTAAAACTCAGCAAACAATCATATTTCTCACATTTGCCAAATAAATTATTTTCTGCTAACCTCTGCTGCTCTCACCTTATCAATGAGAAATTTAAACTGAATGTTGGAAACTTACTGGGAATAGGATAAAGGATGGCAACGTGCTATTCAAATTTAATCATGGGAGTGCGCTGCAGCTGCAGTTGTGCAGTATGCTCAGTATTACTGTTTTCAGTATACATTACAACAGCCTCTATAACTTAATTTGAGTAAGAAATTTGGCACGTGAAACAAAGGTGTGCCAGCAGTTTTATAAGTTAAACTATTTTGATTATAAAACTATTTTTGTGGAAGAAACAGATATATGATTAGACATATTACATTTTTGTTAAGAGTTTGTCATTGCTAATTTATTTAAAAGAGACCTGTCACATCCTGCCTGTAAGGGAAGGGGAGGGCTGACCAGATTCTCAAACACCCCTGGTTAGATTAACGTAAAACAGAACGCAGAGGTCTGCATGTAATTATCAGTTTTAATGAGAATCTGTATACTGCAGTTATCCCCCACATATTAGTACTCTAACACTTAAAATCCGTCCTGAACTCTGCAGCTAATCTATACAACCTTCAGAGACCAAAACACAAAGTCTTGCAGTTGCTTAAGACCTTTACAAGAAAAAAAGAACAAAAAGAGAAGGACAAAGAATGAGACAGGCAGAGAGACGAAAAGAAAGAAAGAAAAGAAGACTGATCACTGCTCTGCTTCAAGGAGTTAAGTTCTAGCCCAGGGCCCACCGGTGCCATAGAATGGATGGGGATGGGGGGTGAGCGTGCTCATTAGAGGTTGTAGTATAGAACCGGCAAACAGCATTCCAATTATTGGGGGTTGGAACTTGATGATTTGGGGGTTGGAACTTGATGATCCTTGGGGTTCCTTCCAGCCCAAGCCATTCTATGATTCTGTGATTCTATTATGACTGCGAGGTTTGCAGAGACATCATCCCAAGGTCATAAGCCAGTGAGTCTGCAATAACAAGTTTGTCAGAAATATGTGTATAATGAAAAACTTCTTGTGGGCAACGTAGGCCAGTTTGTCAGCAAAGCAAGACTATCCTGCTTCCACAGAATCTTGTACCTCACTGATAACGGCCTCTGCTTGTTGCTTTGGGGAGGGCCTTACGCTGCAAGTGCTTGAGGCATAGCAGGCATACCCTAGGAAGTCAGAAAATGTATTTTGCTGGTTCTTTAAAAGATCATCCTCTTTAAAATTTATAATAGAATGCTTCTTCAGCAGGAAACATTAGAATTACATCTCCGTAACCAAGCAAAATGAACTGTCCAACTCTGGTAGAATGCACAACCCGTATTCTTCTAAATGTTTCAAAACGCAGTTTGGAACTCTGCAACTTTGGATAAGCAGTAGTTTCCTTCTATTTTCTGTCTATATTTTTTATCCAGAGGTTTTGTATTTTTTATTTCCAACATGGGGGAATAGTTTTCATTTTAATTAACAGTAACTGCAAAAAAATTGATTTAAACATCGTTTGTTTAAAAAATTTGTTTGAGTTCTTAACAACAACAGATGCCATCAACAGGAAGAACATCTAATGAATGCCAAACAACTTGATATGCCAGGTCTATGCACGAACTTTAGTTAATTTATCTTCTTACTTGTTGTTCAAATGATATTCCCAAGATAAATACACTTTTCTTGTGAAAGACATAGTTAGAAAGGTAACAGATTTATTGTGGGAATCTGAGTAAGAAAGCTCCACCATAACTGAGAGGTTTGAATGATACACACATTATTCTGAATAAATGAACTTAAAATTACTTAGAATGTCTCTTAAAAATTGTTTGCTTTTAAATAGATTGTTTGCTTTTTTAAAGAAATATATAATTCTAACACTGATACTTATAAAGAACTATCTTTATAAGATGTAGAACTCTGAAACACTATTTGCATAGAAACACATTGAACTAATATTTACTGCTATCATGTTCAAAATCAACTGTACAAAAAAAAAAAAAACAAACAAAACAAAACAAAAACAAAAATAAAAAAACCCCAAACTGTTAGCTTTATAAAAATATTTCTATTCTCTGGAGATTTTCCTGGGCAGGACTCATTTTTAAAAGCTTTTCCACAACTTTTCCTGTTCCTGTATTTTTAAATAAGATTAATTTTTCATGAAAATTTTAACAGCATACTTCCAAACAGTAGCTTCCTTAGTGATGTCTTTAGGAAACACTAGGAAGCTCCTACTTCAGGAATTTAAAAACAGTCAGAAGCCAAATACAAGGCCAGCACCAAAATTAATTCCTCTTGTTTTAATATGTTGGCCCACAACATCAGAGCAGAGGCTGGTGGTATGGCAGTAGAGGTTGAACCACCAATATTAGTAAACCACCAATATCCTGTTACGTTTTGTTGCCATATGACAGATGGCAGCAGAGGGCCAATGGTGTCTGACATGGAAGTGAGTGTGAAGCAAAGGTGTGTCATTGAATTCCTCCACGTGGAAAAAATTAGCACCCACTGATATTCTTTGATGTTTGCTGAAATTTTATGGAGTTTCAGCAGTGGCAACTATGACACGACAGACAAGCCACATTCTGGATGGCCATGCAAATGTTTACGAGTGCAGCATGTGGGCTCTTTTTCATTGCTGCTGAAAATGCATAGCTAATGCTTGTGACTGGGTTGAAAAAATGTGTTTCATAGTTGAGAATTTTGTTGGTTAAATGCTGTTGTGTTCTTTGTATCTGTTGTAGTTCCCATGGAAATATGAGGCATTACTTTCGGATCAACCTACAAGCTGATGGAAAAAAAAACCCTTTATATTCAAACTGATTTTCTTTGGACAATTAAAATGAACTACTATAAATAAAATTATGTAAATGTATAAAAGGAATGATAAAATATATGAAATATGTTGTTGCCCAAGAACCATGGCAACATACGAAATGCAGGGCAGTATATCTTAAATATATGTATTTAATTTACTGGACTAGGTTATATAGCATCCTACATTTAAGTACATTACATTCATCTTGACATTTGAAACAGTCGCCTTCTTTTCCAGCTGAGGAAATGATTGATTGCTATCCTTAGGGGCAGAACACACATGGTTACAGGGCTGATCAGCCTACTGACTGTAGCAGCCAGGTCTATGTAAGAGGCATCCATCCATGTATCTTCAAGAGATGAGAGAAAAAGAAAAAAAAGAATAGTGTTTATTTTATGAAGCAGTAGGATTTTCATGATAAGTTACTGGTAGCTGTGGGCTGTGGGAGGTGACCTTCCTGAGAAGTGACCAGGAGCTGCTCTCTTATCAGATACAACCAGTTCTAGCTGGCTCCAAGACATGCAGTTGGCCAAAGATGAGCCAGTAAGCAATTCTGGTGACTGGTGAGCAGCTGTAAGAGGATTGAGAAAAGCAGCATTGCAGCCACCAAGTTTAGTCCAAAAGGAGGGCAGGAGGTGCTCCAGGCACTGTAGCAGATGCTCCTTTGCAGCCAGTGGAGAGTATCACAGTAAAGCAGGCTGTCTCACTACAGCCCATGGTGTACTGCATCAGAGAAGATAGATACACACACTGCAGCCCATGGAGGACCCCCAGACACAAGGGGTGGATATGCAGCTTGTGGATGGAGTTCATCAGAGCATGTTGTCTGGTGAGAAATGGGGCTTTTGGGAAACCCAAGTTGGATCCCAGTTTGTTCTCTAAGAACTGCAGCCCCTAGGAAGAATATCATGCTGGAATAGGGCAAAGAAGTGTGGAAGGGCAGCAGAAGGTACTGACTGCTGCCTTCTGTTGTCCATCCCCACTAAGCCTCAGTAGGTGGGATGGGGATTGAAGATAGAAGAGTTGGGAACGAAGGAGTAAAACTGATCCTAGGAAGCAGTGTCGGGGGAGTGAGAGGTGGGAGGGATGAATATTTGTTAATTTTGTCTGTTTTTTTCCTGTCTTTGTATTTATTTATTTATTTTTTAACTGACAATGAATCAATCTTCCTCCAATAAAATCCATTTTAGCCATGGCTGTGGATGGTGAGTGGTCTCCCTGTCTTTATCTTGACCTGTGAGTATTTTCTCTCCTGTTCTGCTAAGGAGTGGGAGTGAAAGACCACTGTGGTTCAGTTACCTGAATGTGGGACAAAGAAGAAGGATGGGTGAGAGAAAGGCTTATCTCACACTGAGAATTTATCTGGAAAGGCACGCACACTATTTCTGAAGTAACCATCATCTTTTGAGACTGCAGCAATTGAACTTCTAGGATAACAGTGTGACAGCTCCCCAAAGTCCTGTTTTTTCCCACAGAGGAGCAGACAAGTTACAGATGGGATATGGGATTGCTCAGTGATCTCCAAAACTTCTATTAACACAGGCACACAGAGAGGGTATCCTACAAGCATCCCCACTGTTCACTTTGCCTGCACTCAACACAAAGCTTCAGTGCTATTTACCTCCAAGGCACATGAAGATCAGGTGCTACAGATCTGAACGCCCTTGTTGCCTCCGATGTGAGTTTATCTGAACCCTCAATGAAAGAAATAAATGTCATTTATTTTATTCCTCATCCAAAAAATGAACTCTCTAAAGCTCTTAATATTTACATCTTTGAATGTGTGTCTTTGAAGAAATATATTTTAAGAAATATCAAACACAATTTCGATGACTGAATTGTCTTCTGAAATTAAGCATCATTACTCTCATCTCAATGACTTTCTCTCCATTTATGGTTCCAGCACGTTGCTGAAGAAAAACAGCTGTAGTTTTAAAGCCATTTTTATTGATTTCACAGTCATTTATTGATATATATTAAATAATCGTTTTAACCTCAAATTTCAGTACATTCTGTGAGATTTCTAATGTCGTAAAGCTAACTTTCTGGAGTGAATCCTATGCTAACAAAGCTTTCCAGGCAGTGCCAGACTGATAAAGACAGCTTGTAATGTCTGTACTGGCTTTTCCATCTACTGTATCTGGTTGGAAGAATGGTTGGACTTGATGATCTTAGTGGTCTTTTCCAACATTAATGATTCTGTGATTCTAAGATTCTAAAAAAGGATTTCTATAAGCTCCTACAAAATGGATTTCAAGTTCTTTTCATAAAAAGAGAGATCTGCTATATATGACAGTTTTGGAAGGACCAGATACAAAGGAAAAAAAAATCTTTCTGCAATAAAAAGGCAATATTTGAGAAGTAAATGAAATGAAGCTTGCCAACAGTGAGGAAATATGAGGGCTGCTCTGAAATGCCTCCTACCTGGTAAACCTGCCCATGTCAGAAGGGCTGGAACTAGATGATCCTTCAAGTCCCCTTCCAATCCAAGCCATTCTATGATTCTATGATTCTATGATTCTGTTTTTTTCTGTTGGCCCACAGTGCCAAAGGAGGATGTTGGTGTATGGCAGTAGAGGTTGAATGATCCTGCCAGTATTCTATTGCATTTTGCCTCCATGCTCAGTCTGACAAAATGGCATTTGACGTGAAAGTCAGCATGAAGCAAAGGTGTGAAACTGAATTTCTCCATGTTCAGCCCAAGACAGAAAGGAAGTGCAACCACTAGAGTAACTAAGAGGGACAAAAAGTGCAGTTCTTCCTCCTTTCCTCAAGTTATTCTCAAAATACCTAAAACATAAATTGATTTTCTATTCCTATCCAAAAATTCCTGTGTTGCTTATGAAATCTTTAATTCCTCGGGTAGGTGGTAAAGCTCTAGTTTCAGTGTTATGAGTACAGGTCACAGCTAAAGAAAAATAAAAACAAAACAAGACAAGACAAAAACAAAAACAAAAAAAGAGATAGAGAAGGTTGAGGCACCGAACAAATCTTTTTCTTCAGTCTTTACTGGCAATTATCTGCTGACTGTGCTATGACTTTTCAGAAGCACAGTCAAGTATTTTAAATGAGAATTTTATGTTCCAAATAATCGTCCACTCTGTCGTAAATAACCTGCACTGAATAAACCCTTCAAGTTATACAGAAGAGGAAATCTGCCCTCTCAAAATGTATCCGTCTTCTTGTTTTAGTGTTGGATCTGCACGTCTGTATTCCTATTTTTGTTTCATATTTCTCCTCTTTCCTGCTGGACCTCTAACAGTAAACATAGATTAATGAAAGCTACTATGTAAATCTCATAAAAGACAAGCTCTGTTCAGATTGTATGCTGGAATTGTTAGAAGCTCTGCAAATTAATTACTCTTATGTTTTGTGACTGTCCCTGAGAGATGAGGCTCCTGTTTTGTTTTTGTTGTTGTTGCCACTGTCTATAATCCAGTTGGCATGCGAAAGAAGAATGCATTAGCAATAAAAGTTTAAAATGAAAGCTGCAGTGTTTACCCTAAGGATAGGTACAGTAAGTTCAGCTCTTTACACCTTCCTCCATTCTCAGATTTCAAATTCTTTTCCTCTTGCTCTGTTCCACTAAGCCCTTACTCCTGTTCATAGTAATTGACTTTGGCCAAATTCGTTTTCCTCACAACTCCCACCTGGCAGAGTTGATAAGGCAGTTTCTTATATTGACAGTAACTCTTTCACCATGCCTAGTACACACTACAAAAGGGAAGCAATCTCTGCAGTTCAGCATCACAGGGTGCATTCATACAAAACAAAACTAAACTAAACAAAAAAAAAGGAAAAATGTTTTTTCTATTTGTTGAGCAGTGACGTGACATCACCCATGTTGTGATATTCTGAAATTTTACTTAGTGGCATAACTAAAATAGGATATCAAGACAGGAGAAGGGTGCATAACGAGGTTTGACATCACTTACATACATCACTGACAAGTCATATTGTAGTCTTGTGCTAAGCAACTGTAAAGAAACAGAGCTCACAAAATTGCACTTGAAAGGATACACTAAAAGATTATTTTTACAGTCTCAGTACATTTGAAAGTTTAATACCTTGGCTGAGTATCACAGCTGGCCAAAGCAAGGATGTGCACATTTTTGCCAGTGGCAAAATAAAATTTAATAAGTATTTTATTTAAAAACCTGTCAAAAATACTGCAGTTGCCAAACTAACAATGTCCAAATTCAAGGGCATTTCAGAAATGAATGAAACCTTATTACAACCAGTACCCTAACTATTTCTTCACGTACCAGACCATCATCAGAAGAGGAAACAAACGCACCATGTTATCTTATGTTCTCTTTAGGATGATTTTCATATGGTTAACATTATGTTGAACATCAGCTGCTGAAAGGAATGACTTCTAAATTATTTGTAAGGAGATTTTGGACAGTAAACACAAGCACTTCTTTAGTAGCAATGTGTTTTATGAACAGATCACAAACAGCAAAGAAAGCTCCATTTTGTAAAGCAATTACCCTCTCTAAATTGGTTGGGTAGGTCCATCACAAGTCTTGGCAGCTGTTCTCTACTACCTGAATGAAAAACAACATTCTCAATCTGGACCTGAGTGATAGCTGACTTCAGGACTGCAGTTATAAAACTGGATTTTCATTCACATAAGTGGAATGTATTTCAGTAATGTTTAAAAGCTGAGCAGTGCATAAATCAAACCATCTTTAAATGGCTACAATTATTTGTTACTGAGCAAGTGCTTTAAGCCCCAATAGCTAATAGATTTCCTTATCTGAAGCCAAAACAGTGTTCTTAATCTACCTTCTAAATATTTATATTTGCACTACACATGTTGTTATCTACTATCATTCAGCAATATAAAGTGAAAAGTAAATTATACTTTGATCTTTCCTATTCTTTACCCATCATCCTCAGCATGCTACTTGCTAATGCTACTA
>JAOWBP010053494.1:0-11079 GCA_028571105.1 Tragopan temminckii
GTGAGCACAGTGAGGCAGTGGGGTGGTGTGTTTCAACAGCGACAACAGTGATACGAAAGACAACCACATTCTGGATAGCCATGCACAGCTGTCATGCAACAAAACAAAGAGTGTCTCAATCAGCTCAGCCATTCAAGTTGGTGGATTACGACCACAGAACTGTTGATGGAGCTGAATAATGGCTTCACAGCATTGGAAATGATGGTGGCAATGTTGGCATATCACAAAGGTTGTGCCTAGGTGGCTCCCACAAATGGTCACACAGGAACAGAAATAAAACTATACGCAAATTTTTTAGGACCTACTGACCAATACAAGACAGTTTCCTGCCTCACATTTTTACCAGTGACAAGACATGGTGACACCATTACAAGCCAGAATCAAAATGGCAGTCTGTGGAGTGATGATGTGAATTCTTGAGCGAAGAAAAAGTTCAGGAAGCAGATCTCAGTGGGTATGTGATGTGCACTGTCTTTTGGGGTAGGAAAGGGGTGATCCTTATGGATTTTCTGGAACTCAGACAAGTCATCATGTTGCTGACTATGCTGAAGGCTTGAACTTGCAGTCAGGCCAGAAAGGAGTCAACTTTTCTCTTGCAACACAATAACACTAAGTCCCATACCAGTTTGAAGATCACGGAGCACACTGCCAATCTTGTCTGGACTGTCCTACCATACCCACCACGCAGTCCAGATTTGGCACCTTCTGACTTCCATCCATTTGAGCCAATGAAAGATGGACTGCATAGGCAACATTTGCCTAGCAACTATGCCATCATGGCAGCTGTGAACAGTGGGTTACCTCTGCTGGTGCAGATTTTTACAAGCACAGCATGCAGGCTCTTGTTCATTGCTGATGAAAATGCCTAGCTAGTGACTATGTTGAAAAATAGTGTTGTGTAGCAGAGAATTTGCTCTACCAAATAGTGTTATTGTGCTCTCAGTATCTGTTGTAGTTTCCACGGAAATAAGTAGGAGGCATTACTTTCAGGGTAATCTACATAGTACCTAGCATCAAAAACACGCATGTAGCATGGAATTTCACCTAAGAAGAAGGCAAAATTGTCAAAGATGAGCTCAGGAGACACCTTTCTAAATGAAAAGCACAGGATCAAATTCAGAAAGCATTACTTTTTGACAGCATTATTGTATCTTATTATAACACTTAATTCATAATTAAAAATTGTTTAAGAATACTTTTCCACTGTTTAAGACAAAGGAATGTGAAATCACACTTCACACTATTACTTGTGAAAGGCTGTGGAGTTCTAGACAGGTGTTAGTACGTATTAACACAAAACACATGTCTTCCAGAGAGTCAAATACTCCTTATTTATCATGTTAGCAGGATTGAAACAGGGAAGTCCATAATAGCAGCTTTCCAGAGAGGTAATGATAAAGTTATGTAATGCCCTGAAATTAATTCCACAGCCACTCCACAAGACAAAAGTTAGTGAGCCTATGCAGGAATTTTCACAGCAATTGTCTTTCTCAAAACCCACAACTGATCAGTGTTTCTTACCACATGGTTCCAGCAAGGTCTTAGATGAGCACCTATGTGTTGCATAACTATTATGAACAGGTACAAAAAAAAAAAAAAAAAAAAAGAGTGGTTTTGCTACTGTGTTTATTAAACAGTAATACCTATTCTTTGGGATGCAACAAGGAAAAGACCTAAATCTGGACATTCTCTAACAGAGACCCTGCTCCATATCATAACATCTCCTATACTTACTATCTGTATATCAAATGCTTTCTGAAATTGCTTTCTCTATAGGATGATATGTTCAGTTTTAGACAAGCAATTTTCCTCAGGGAAGGAAAAAAACACTGTAATGCCATCTGCTGTATGGAGTTGGGAAATCTGACTCTCAGACCATATCAGTATTCAATAGCTTTGAGTTAAGTCAGTTCTAGCAAAACTATTTTATTTTGGTGGTGTTTAAAAAAAATAATTTTAAAAATAAAAATAAAACTAGAAAGAAAGAACAAAAACATACATACACACCCCACAAATACCCAAGCAAAAAGCACAGCAAGCAAACTGTCCACTGTAAAACAGCGTACAGAATTCAATTTTGTTGTGCACTGTCATATGGGCATTAATTTCTGTCCACTCACAGAATATAATATGTTAATCAAACATGGAAAAGGGGAAAAAGTAGAATATAAAAACCGAGACCAGAGAGATTACTGTCTAAGTTTACGAATAAAATCAGTACAGATATCCTGGTCCACAAAGTGGGTCTAAGAAATGGCACACTGTATCTTCTGTACTCTCAGGAAGACTTAAAAATGTATCTCTGCCATGCAGCGTTGCGTTCCATTCCATCTCAGTGGCTCTCTGGCCAGTCACAGCTGGGTGGCCCAACCTCTGAATGCTACAACATAGCTGGGTTGCTTAGTACACGAACTAAGAACCCACACTCAAATACTGCAGCCTGCCACAGCCATCCCTGTTCTGACAGATGACCCAGCAGGCCAGGTAACCATATCCTACGTGCTGCCTCATACATCACTCCATCTGCCTAAAAATAGGGCGATAGTGCAGTAATTAATCATGACAAAGCAACTATAAATTCTATTTTGCACTGAAATGGCATTCTTTTTAAGAGTACAGAGCACACAGGAGTGATAAAATTCAAAGCAAATTCCACTAAAACAGAATCCTGGCTAGCCAAAGCACAGGCCATGCAGAGCTCCATATGAATGTATTCACCTTCTGAATTAAGATAAAGATCAAATCCTACATTAAATATTGCATTAACCATCAAATCACAAAAAGGCACCTCAGGTAAGACAGGAGTTATTTGACTCTATAAAAACAGAACCTAAGCAAACATGATTTCTATATTCATTCACAGACAACTACAGAAAGGTTTCCTAAAGTGTATTAACAGACACTTGTCTGCAGTAGTGATAAAGTATGTCTGATTTGCAGTTCCTGGGCAATTTTAATATTGAACTTGATACAATATAAAACTTGAAAACTCCTCTTTGCTCTTCCATAGAACGATGCATTACCTCTGTTGCAGCTCAAATGACCAGTTTATCAGAACCTATGTTATGTTTCAAGTTTAAAAAACAAAGGTATCAAAGGTAGAAGTCCAGGCCCCAGATATCTCAGCTACACTATCTGGCTGTGAATAGATAGAGACAGGAAGACAGAGAAACAGGGAAACAAAACCTCATTTCTGAGTCAAGGCGGTGATGGAATATAAAAGTTATCATAGACACATTTGAGAATTCTGAAGAATTTCTCAGTGTGTACTCTTTAAAGTGCAATATATTTCACGAGAACAGTTTTGTTAGCCTGCATGAAAGAACTTTTACAAGCATGCATTAAAGAATCTTTCTCAAAACTGACCTTTCTCCTCCTATTAACCAAAAAATAGCTCATTTCCTTCCCAAAGATAACATATCTATCCTCCAAGAAATACCAGATATGTTAAAGACATTTCAACCCAAAAATTGTGATTCCAAGCCAGGCCCTTCCAAGCTGCAACCATAAGCCTAAACTAACTGGTGGCCTTCAGAAATGATTTCAAAAATCACAGAAACATCCAGGTTGGAAAAGATCTTTAAGATCACCAAGTTCAACCATCCCCCTGATGAGACCTACCGAGACCTATCACTAAACCATGTCTCTTACTGCCTTGTCCTCACATCTCTTAAGTAACTACAGGGATGATGACTCCACCACTTCCCTGGGCAGCCTACTCCAATACTTGACCACACATTCTGTGTAAAAATTCTTCCTGACACTCAATCTAAACATCTTCTGGCACAACCTGAGACTGCTTCCTTACAATTTATCACTGATCACCTGAGAAAAGTGATTGATACCTTGCTTGCCGCACCCCCTTTCCAGTAGCTGTAGAGAGCTATAAGGTCTTCACTCAGCCTCCTTTTCTCTAGACTAAACAATCCCCTCAGTTACTCCTCATAATCCTAGTCCCTTCCCCAGATTCTTTCTCTGCACTCAAGCAACTCAATATCCTTTTTATAGTGAGGAAGCCCAAAACACACAGTATTCAAAGTGCAGTCTCACAAGCGTCACATACAACAGGGCAACCACTTCCCTAGTCCTGCTGGCCACACTATTTCCAATATAATTGAGGATGCCATTGGCCTTCTTGGTCACCCGAGTACACTGATGGCTCATGTTCAGTTGGCTGTTGACCAGCACCAGCCAGATTCTTTTCTGCCACACAACTTTCCAGCCACTCTTCTCTCCAAGCCTATTCCACTGCACCAGGTTGTTCTGACCCAAGTAGGACCAGTCTCAATTTTTTCCCCAAACACGCAATAGCTTGATCAATGCTGAAAAGATCAGTCTGTTCAGCTAGATCCATTATCACATTTCTAGTCAATTTCTCTGAGAAATATGCCAACGTACCGCTAACAAATAGGCTGAGGCACTCTGGGCTGCATTAAAAAAGGGCGCCGAGCAGGGAGAGGGAGGTGATTGTCCCCCTCTACTTGGCTCTTGTGAGGCCCCATCTGGAGTATTGCGTCCAGGCCTGGGGACCCCGATAGAAAAAAATATGCAGCTCTTGGAGATGGTCCCGAGGAGGGCCATGAAAATGATCAGAGGCCCCCTACGAAAATAGGCTGAGAGAGCTGGGCTTGTTTAGCTTGGAGAAGAAAAGGCTCCGGGGAGACCTCATTGTGGCCTTCCAGTACTTGAAGGGAGCATATCAACAAAAGAAGAAACAGCTGTTTACATGGGTGGGTAGTGATAGGACAAGGGGGAATGGTCTTAAACTGAGACAGGGGAGATTTAGGTTAGATATTAGGAGGAAGTTTTTTACTCGGAGGGTGGTGACACACTGGAACATGTCGCCCAAGGAGGTTGTGGATGCTCCATCCCTGAAGGCATTCAAGGCCAGGCTGGATGTGGCTCTGGGCAGTCTGGTCTGGTGGTTGGTGACCCTGCACATAGCAGAGGGGTTGAAACTAGATGATCTTTGAGGTCCTTTTCAACCCAGGCCATTTGATGACATGATATGATTCTATGATACCCACCGGCATCGTGGTCATCTGACCACCAATTTGTTGATCTCTTGTAACTCATATTTAACACTGGCATGCCATTAAATGAGCCAGCCAGATTAACAAGGACACCTTATACAACATTACTTAGCTTAACAATATTACATGGAAAATTATCAGGTCACAGAAAAACAGCAGATGAGGGAATTTGAGCCCTAAAACTCTGCTCATTTTCTTACACATAGAAATTGTGCCCAGTTTTACTTAAAGATGACAGTGAAAAGATACGGTTGTCACTATAGCCTCAAAAGAACTGAGAGAGGATAAGCTACCAAACTGCTTAGGATAAGAAGGCAGAAACAACACAATGACACAGAGGTTAGATTGCTGAGTGTAGAGGGATCAGTAACAGCTTAATCAACAAGGAATTGGGAAAAAATATGGAAGTATAAGAAGATAAACTCTCACAAAAGGAGCAGAGAGGAAAAAGACAACAGCTCAGTGATATCAAAGCTAAACTCACTTCAAGAAGAACCAAACATTCCTTCTCCTGACTGATGGCTGCAGGTACAGCATGGACCCAGTAAATGACTGTGCCTGGGGCTACTAACACATTTATCCTCAACCAGAAAGCAAGCTGGTCCCAGTCTACTTCTGTTTATTTTCAATGAGCAAGATAACTTGGATAAACTAAAAGCTGTGTGTAATCCTATTTGCAAGTTCTCACTTACATATACAATAACTAAAAGTTGGCTCAAGGATCTGGAAGTTACAAGAGAAATTTGTGACCCTGACTGAAAGTATTTATATGTGCAGGTAGTTCAATCTCTAGCTTAGCAATCTTCCTGCATTTGTTTGGCACTACATAAATGAGCAGTTTTCCACAGCTCCTGATCAGTAGGTGACTGTTTTCTATCTTCATATGCGATGATCTGGCCTTGGTTAAATACACAGTACATACCTTGGATAAGCACTATAATAATGTAATGTACTCAACAAAAAAGTCATCAGCTTCTAGGGATCTTTTAATCACATCTCTGTGTGACAATGGAATACTGCCTTCTGCTCTCCATAGGATCAGTATCAGCCTTCTTCAAGGCAATGAATGCCTTTCTTCACCTTGAAAGAGGCTAAGACATATCAGCATCTTTGATCTCTTTTGTCCTGGCTCATGGTTCACAGGAATAGAGAGAGGATGGAAGCTGGCTGAGGCAGACAAAGCAAGAATAATTCTTTCTTATCTACGTTCACATTCTTGTAAACATTGCTAATGTTTTTGAATGTTCACTTATTGAGAAGGACATTCTGCAGAACACAGATAGACACAAACTTCAGAGCCATGATCAGAGGAGCCTGGCAAATAGATCAATATTTTTCCTTCTTTCTCTGTTTTACCTATTTCCATTTTCCTTTCTGATACTGTCATTAAAGAAAATCAGCAAGTTAATGAGGCCTAAAAAATGTCTGTAAAGAAAAGGATTAGGAGGAAAAACAATGAAGTCCAGTGAAGCGAAAACAAGTACTACTTTTACCTCAGTTCTTAAATATGGACTACAGGTCAGCTTGATTTAACTCAGCCTTACACAAACCTAGTAAGACCACAGGGAAGACAGAAAAATGGAAAAATCTTCTCACAATTAAATGCAAAATCATCTTAATCCAAACCTGGCACAATTTACGTGTTTTTTATCCCCATTAGAAAAGCTTAAGCTTTTAACAAAGAAAATTAAAGAAAAAGGTTACTTCAGTTAACATTTTGGCCAGCAGGTTATATTGTAAGCTTCAGGAGATGTCACAATAGTGAAAATTATTTTTATGATACCTTCTGTTTTTTATTTAACTATCCACCACTTACAGAAAATGATGGTGTTCTGGGGTCCATATAACCCACTTGCAACCACATACAAGAAAACAGACATAATGGAGTTCACAAACATTGGATCATTTGATCCAATTTTTTGCAAATTTGATTTGCAAAACTGACTTCGAAGATCTGTTTAATATGAAAACATCACATTGGCTGCTGTCTCATTTTTCCAGTTCCAAAAAATTTCTTGAGTTTGAAATAAAACAGTACACTATTTTGTGTTTGTCTGCCTACTTTGTACACTGTCACTGAACTGTAGATTTGTTCTCTTGTTTGACGTGAATTGGGAAAGAGAGGGCTGAATATTCTCCCTTAGGGTGGTTGGAATTGTCAACAGTTTACGGGCTGGCTCGGCTGGGTTCCGTGACTAGCAGGGAGGAGGGATTTCATGAATCCGCACCTCCAGAAAAGGGAAACAGGGGACCCCAAAATAATTAAAAACAGAGGCAACAATCTGAGAAGAAACAAACTAATTTACTAAATATGGTATCGGAATTCAAGATAACACACTATAATACAATATAATTAGAACTGAAGCTAATAAATCAAATACAATGAGAGTGTCTGAAAGGTGGATAGGTCTCACCATAAAGCTGAGGTGAGATGTGCAGTCCGGTTGAGCAGCAGGGAGGAGAGCCTGACAAAGAAGAGCATGTCAGATGACCTACCGAGGCCTTATATCTGTTCCCCCCGAGCAGAAATGACAACAACACAGCGAACAGTCTTCTGGGGAATGTAGTTCTTCTTTTTCTCGTCTGGACAGGTACCCGGAACTTGAGCATTAACACTTTAACTCCCAGTGCACTACATGATGTTATGATGTGGAATACCAATAACCAAAAATCATAAAACCATGACAGGAATTGTTGCATAAATAAAATCAGTAGAAAGGATAAAAAGGGAAAAGAAAACAAGGATGAAGTCCCCAAGAATTTAATAAAAACTAGAAAGAGTGAAGGCAAAAAAAAAAAAAAAAGAAGTAGAAGAATTGATCGAACATCAAAAGAAGTGTATACGCACCTAGAAATAACAGGAAACAGAGAAGGAAATACTTGACTAATCACTTCTAAGTCACTAGTGAGGAGACAGAAACATATGATTTTCAAATGAACAAGTCAGATTATTTCTTACCTTTATAGATACGACCCAGTCCTCTGTAGTCCATTTGGTCTGAACAATTGAAAACAACAACATACTTTCCCAGGCACTTGCCCATATCTTTAGTTGTCTCTGTTTTCCCTGTCCCAGCAGGTCCTGCAGGTGCACCACCCATACTCATGCCTAGGGCCTGTGCCAGAGTGATGTAACACCTAGAAAAAGAATAAAGACTTCTATAAATCCTTTTCTACTCTTAAATACTTGAAGTCCATTAATATAACCACAACACTTGTATTATGTAGGGCTGAGAAGAGGGGGAAAGAGGGCATAAATGAGTGTGCTTCCCTGCGGTAAATCCTGGGTTGACATCTCCAGGCTTAGATCACAGCCTCCCCAAATAGTATGGAGACCACTAAAGGGGGAAGTACGACTGCTGTTCTAACCTATAGCCCTAAAATCCCAGTAAGCCTATGTCCAACAATGTTAGCACTGTGATACTCAATAGCTTTATGATAAATCTGGGAAGAGAAAATGGGTACCGTAAAACAAACAAATCACCAGTATCATTTCCTATAAAATAATACAGTACTCATTCTAACATAATAGCAGTAATAAAGCTTTATCACCTCATAAGCCACTAAACAGTTAACAGACGCTCAGTTAACACTGAAAAAATATCATTCCTAACTGTTCTGCTACTGAAACTGTGGTAAGTCCATGAAAAGCACAAATCCTGAGAAAGAGTACTTGCATTTCTTTTTTGTAATTGCCATGGTATGATCTGTGTCTGACATGATGTTTAGGAGCACTCAATTTCAGTCCTATTAACATACTGCAAGATAGCAAACGTGTATTTATCATGTGATTCAGGAATGTTTCTGAACACAAGATCATTAGCCACACAGCACTTGATTCCCGGGTAACTAATGCAAAGCTTAAATGTTACTACCTGAAAATTATCATAAAACCATGTAAGTCCATATAGTGGTAGTAAAGTGGAAAAATTTTCTAAGGGGAATAAATTCTGTTTTCACACAACACATGACATTTCCCATGCCAACACTAGAAAATGTCCCTGCTTCAAACACTCTTTCAACATATGGCAGTAGATAGCTACCAATCTCTGCAGCTCTGCTTGGATCTTGCAGGTAACCCCAGACAACTCTGGGATTTAGTTATTATAGCTTAAGCTCACTTAAAAGACTCATTCTCTTCAGAAATCAAGTGAATTTTTAGTGTATATATACAGAATTTGGCAGATGTGTGTTATATTTTAAAAGTCTGGTATCCTAGTAAATGATTTTAACTCTCTAAGCAGCTCACTGGACAAAATTTTGTTTCAGAAATTGGCAAAAATCCAAAATATCACTTGTAAATAAAATCTTGTAGTACAGAG
This sequence comes from Tragopan temminckii, assembly GCA_028571105.1. NCBI lineage: Eukaryota > Metazoa > Chordata > Aves > Galliformes > Phasianidae > Tragopan > Tragopan temminckii. The sequence goes on from JAOWBP010053494.1 coordinate 9,356, forward strand.
CACAAAGGCAATTCTGCATCAATTTAGCAGTATGCAGCTATTCTTCACATAACAAACAACTAAACACACGTAGTATTTTGACATTCCTATCCACACTTAACAGAACAAGCTTTGGCATCACAAATACAACTGCTTCTTGCCTTGGTGAAGCACTACCAAATACTTAAGAAAAATATGTACATAATGGAGTTTGCACCATACTGTATAATTCTCCAGTAATAAGAATTTCTCCTTAAATTTTATTTAAAAGTGTTGGGTTTTTGTTTCCTTTTTTTTTTTCCCCCCCATGTTTGCAGTCTTGCAATTCTCAGTTTCTTGCTTTACATTTATATCTGTACTGGCTGTTTGATGCAATTTCCTGAGTTACTGATTTTTCCCTAGAGCAACTTCAAATTAATTATTTGCCATAATCCCAAATTCACATTCAACTATTAACTGACTGAAAGCAGCAACGTACTGCAGATCCACTCTCCTTAAGTGATCGGTATTATGTTCTGCTATATTCACCTTGAATACAGGTAAGTTTTCAATACCTACCTCAGCATAGATAGCCTAAGCAAACACTCAAAAGAAAAGTCAGGACCTCTCTATGGGGTGCCTGTTTTCCCTAACTAAATTATATATGAGCACTGGCCTCTGCTGTTCAGCATCAATACTGCAGCACTGTTTTGCAAATCAGACTAACAGCTCCAACTCACAAGAAAATTAAAGGAAACAAGTAAGGCTCCAAGTACTAGGCATTGTAATCTTTTTATAATAACCTGTCAGTTAAAGGAGTTATAACGAGTCTGTCTGTACATCCTAAGTATTCATTGCAGTAGGTGAACTCTACGTCCGTGATTTGGATAACACATTTATCCAAGTCTTCAAGAAAATAAAACCGAGATTGCTTTTGCCATTCAAAATCAGATGGAGATTTAATGTTCATACGGACCTATGATGCAAGAGAAATAACATTAATACAGAAGTCAAACAATATAATAAATTCATCTTAAATTCTGTTCTCCATACAGAAGAAACATCTGCTAACCATAAATTCAAGAGGTGAAAGAATGAGCATAGAATTAGGCAGGATTCAAGACACACATTGTTCTTTTCAAACCTCTTTATAACTTAGTTTGATCATTTCTGATCCTTTCAAGCACTTTGATTTTCCTTTGAATTGTGCTTAGAAATTATTAATTGTGTCTTAAAAAGACATCAAAGAACAATGACAGGTAGCTAAATTAAAAAAACTATTTAGTAATAGTAGTTACACTGCACAGTGCCATTACTCATAAAATTTTAAATGTTGGACAAAGAAGGAATGCACTGTAAACATGTCTGTGCACTTGTTTAGTATTTTTTGGTACAAAGTTGCCACACATGTTCAGAGTTGTAGCAAATTAATAGATGTTTCATTATGTGAGGTCCCATCTCGAGTACTGCGTCCAGGCCTGGGGACCCCGATAGAAAAAAGATATGCAGCTCTTGGAGATAGTCATGAGGAGGGCCATGAAGATGATCACAGGGCTGAAGCACCTCCCCTATGAAGACAAGGCTGAGAGAGCTGGAGAAGAAAAGGCTCCGGGGAGACTTCATTGTGGCCTTCCAGTACTTGAAGGGAGCATATCAACAAAAGAAGAAACAGCTGTTTACATGGGCGGGTAGTGATAGGACAAGGGGGAATGGTCTTAAACTGAGACAGGGGAGATTTAGGTTAGATATTAGGAGGAAGTTTTTCA